>ML814032.1:37673-57038 GCA_009831015.1 Picea engelmannii | reverse complement strand
AATCAACAAGAGGGTTGTGAAATTTTTGAAGAAAGTATGGGATTTAAAGGTTGAAGAAAGTATAATCGAAGTTTTGAACTCTTGTAAATGTTGAGAGCTTAAAGGAGGAGAAAAGAAGCATGATTGAAAGTTTATGTATTGTGAAAGATTAACAAACATTTTATATTTTTTGTGTGATTGTGTTCTAGATCCACCCAAAATTTGAATAAGGGGATATTAGATACACCTTTTGTAGTGTGCGCTGGTGTTTTTTTCATGGTTTCCTTATGAGTTGATTTATATCTAGTTTTTACATTATTACACGCACATGGAATACAAAGAAGGTTAATAAAATCAAGGAACACAATTAATGCTAATCAAGAACATACAATAAAGTATAATAAATAAAGCAACTGCCACACATATTCAAGTAATCAAGTCATCGACCACATTAGAGATGGACAAATCAAATAATGAAAAGAGAAGTTTATGAATCCAATACATTGTGGAGCATTTGAAGTTCAACTTGCAAACAATGTTTTTTGTAAGATTGCTTAATCAAGTTGAATTGTACTTACAATAGTTTTTTTTTGTAAAGTTTCAAATCCAATTAAACTTGAGTTGAATTGTAATTATTGGGTGTGTTTTTGGTTGAACCTTGTCTAATTTTTGTCTCAAGAAGTTAACTTGATTAGTGTTCTTTTAGTTTTAAACAATTAGCACAATAAATGCATATAAAGGATCACTGAAAGAATAACATCCACAACATACACAAGATTTACTCTAGGAAAACTCTCTAGGGGAAACACCAAGCAAACTTCCTCAATATAGATTCACCAAACAAGAACAATGCCTCTCTCCAAGAGAGAAATAACAAAGAAAAATATCCTCCTCAAACCCTTGACTAGGGAAGAGTAGCACACCACATAACCAAGATATACCAAAGAAGTAGACCAAAATCCTCCACAGCGTCACCGCCTAGTTGCAGTAGCATCTCCCTCTAAGACTTGCACACTTCTCTTATTAGCTATAGATCTTGTATTGTGTGTGTTTAAATGAGGCACTATCCTCTCTTGTAAATAGCAGTTGGCCAACCTAAAATTAGGTCTGGGCCGACATGACACTTAATCTTTCTATTTTACATTTTACTTGTCAAGGCACAATAGGGCCGAATTTTACTAAGGCACAATAGGGCCGACTTAAAAAATATAATATAATAATATTATTTAGGGTTTTTTCTTGGTAAATTACAATAATAATATCTTATGAAGCTACTAAAACTTTAACACTCCCTCTTAGCAAGGAAGGTATTCTTCTCATCACGATCATCATCACTGCTTTTGCGCTTTTGTACACCTGGTCATTTTCTTGTTGTCAATCACGGATCTATATATCACAGGAAGTTTTGCACTTTCGTTGAAGTAGTGTACCAACCTTCATTGGAGTAGCATACTAACCTATGTTGGGGTAGCATACCAGCCTACGTTGGAGTAGCATACCAACCTGCGCTTGGGTAGTATACCAACCTGTGTTGGAGTAGCATACCAACCTTCGTTGGAGTAGCATACCAACCTGTATTGGGGTAGCATACCATCATGTGTTGGGGTAGAATACCAACCTGGGTAACATACCATCCTTGGTTTAAGTATCATACCAACCTGTGCTGGGGTAGATCCCACTACTGGCGATCATATCACTTCCCGCTATTGGGGAACACATCACTCCCTCTACTAGGGAACACATCACTTCCTCTACCGAGGAACATCCTTCTGGACCACACCAAGATTTTCTATGAGGTACTCAAACTTCACTTTTGATAGAGGCTTAGTCAACACGTCTGCTACCTGCTCGTTAGTAGGAACATATTGGAGTTTCACTACTCCCTTCTATACCATCTCTTGGATATAGTGGTACTTGATATCGACATGCTTGTACTTGTCATGACACACTGGTTTCTATGACAACTTTATGAAACTTTGGTTGTCAAAAAATATACAGGTCTCCTCCAACTCAAAATCAAACAATCCTGTAATCAAATTTTGAAGCCACACTTCTTTTCCACAAGATGAAAACGTTGCTACATACTCTACCTCTACATAACTGAGTGCCACACAAGTTTTCTTCCTATTGAGCCATGAGATCACAGTTGATCCCAAACTAAAGCAACATCCATATATTCTCTTTAGGTCTGTGACACTGTCTACCCAATATCAATCTATGTATCCTCTGCAGTCTTATCTTGCGATCCGAGATATATATGATTCCATAATCAATTTTACCCTTCAGGTACCTCATCACATGTTTTGATGTAATTAGGTGAACATTTCTAGGCTCAACTATGTACTGACTCAACGTCTTCACCGAAAAACATATATCTAGTCTCATGTTCGTCAAATACATCAATGAACCAATCATATTCCTATATATGGTGGCATCCATTGTCTCTGAAGTTGTATCACATAGAAATTTAAAGTTCACCACCATCGGTGTAGATATGGCCTTACAATTCAAAATCCTGAACCTCTTCATGATATCCACTACATATTTTCCTTGATTAAGGAAAATCTCATCCAATCTCTGCCATACCTCCAAACCTAAGAAGTAATGCATCATGCCTAGGTCCTTCATCTCGAATTTTGCAACAATCTTCCTCTTACTCTTAGTGATGAGATTCTCTTCTCCTATTAGAAATAGGTCATTCACATATATCAGTAATATCATTTGTACACCATCCACAATCTTGTAGTAAAGGTTTGGAATCTTCTTTACTCTTGGTAAATCCCAAGCTCATTAGGAAACTATCTGATCTGGCATATCTTTCCCTGGGTGTCTGCTTAAGCCCGTACAAATATTTCTTAAATATGTAGACATGAGACTCCTTCTCATGTATCTTACATCTACTCTATGTACACTTATTATGATTACTGGAGCAAGTATCTCATCATAATATTCTCCCTCTTGCTGTGATAATATTATGGCCACAATTCAAGCTTTGTACATATTTATATTGTTATATGCCACATGCTTGATCTGGTAGATCAATCTTGGAAGTTACCACTAACTTCCCTTCTGGTCTCAAGGAAAAATCCATATCCCAGTCCTTTTGAATGGTTTCCTCCTCTGTCACTAAAACAAGGGAATCTTTCCAGGAGATTTCATATCTCCTAGAATTATTTGAAGCTACGATCTAGTCTTCTCAACTCATGGAAAAAAAAAATTCAGTCATGGAGGATGTTTCTTTATTCCATCTAATTCTCTCTGAGATCAGGCTCACTCTGAGTCTCCATGCTCCCTCTGAATCTTGACTCCCTCTGAGTCTATATAATCTTCATGTGTGTGTTGATTTCTTCTGCAGTCTCCTTTAAACAGTTCTGGGGAGGATGCTCCTCCCTCTGAACTCTAGCTCCTTCTGAGATGGTACTTGGTGGGGACGCCTACCTCATCATTGGTGGATCCATATTCTCCTCGTGATATGGCTCATCAATGACATATATATTTGCATCCTACAAAGTGACATGGGACCACACTGGTATCTTCTTGGTTACTGCAATGATTTTGGGTAGGCCCTTATGGCTCTACTGAATCTTCTTCTTCTTCGGTACATGGAAGTATACGTTCGTGTATAAAACTTATTATATGGATAGTATAATATATGTTTCAAACTAGACACAATCTAATATGTTGCCTCCTACAAAAATCACTATAGATCCCATCAGGGTTATCACCCGTGACCTTCCCAAAATAAGAACAATAAGGTAGAAACAATAGACAAGAATAATACTCTTTATAATAATAATAAATACAATAGAAAGAAAAATCATCACAGTAGTTCCTTCAAAGCTATCACTTATTACCTTCATGGAACAAGATCCAAAAATAAGAAATGAGAACAACACTCTTCTAGTTTTGTGATCAATCATTCCTCCATGGTAACCTGGAAAAAAAACAAGAAGTTTATCCTAGAGGAGATGTTAGTTGTATCTAGTAAACAATTACAATAAGAATTTATATCAATAGTGCTCACTTTCTACCAAGTATTCATTGTATATAAAAATAATATAACTTTTCAAATATTGTTATCACAACTGTAGTGTCTACTTGTAGTGTTGTAGTTATCAAACTTGATAGTGAAAATTTGAATTTTATCAATTTAATCAATCAAACTTGGAACCTGGAGTCTTGTCCTCAAGAATGAGTGTTGTTTCTTTTCTTCCGAATATCCTTCACCAAATATGACAAGTATTCTATTTAACATGTCCCATATACTAAGACAATATTCTTTCTTGACAGAAATCTGAGTTAGGGAATGCAAGTAAACGTGAAAATCTTAACCTTTAACAACATAATACTTTGACTTTAAATTTGACCTATGGTTAGTATGATAGTCATAAATTCAATAGATCAAAATACAACTAGATGTTATAATACATATTCTTCACCTGCGTCTTCTTCTTGTACTTTGATTTGGCCTCATCTTCATCAGGTTTTGTAACTTCTTATTTGACAAAAATCTTTCTTATCATTCTCTTCTAGAATGAGCATTACTCTATACTTCCATGATCAGAATTTAGCACCTTTAAGCTTCTCATCAAGCTTGGTATTGGGTGCCATCATATGCTTAAACAATACAATAAGGAGATAAACCTTTTCAAAGAAGGGTGTTGTGCTTACCAGAGAGTGTTATGCCAATCTGACTAGTTCCAACTTCAATTTTGCAGCTTCCATGACTAGGGTTCATGAGGAAACCCTAATTTTTCAAAATTTGAATTTTGGAATTATTCTCTGAGGGATATGTGTGCTCTCTCAAGGCAAGTTCCCTAGTAGTATCACTTTTCCCAATTTCCTTTGGCAATGTGGATGATGTCACCTTCTAGGGTTGCAGCAGTTGTAGTTTACAAAACTTCGTCAAACTGAGAATCTAACCACATGAAGAGGTGTGATAGGGTTAGGGGAGTCTTCCTATGCTCTTATCTTCTCCAACGAGTTATTTTGTGCTATGAAAATGTTTTCTTTCAGGCCCGCTCTGATACCATGTTGAATTTTCGTCTCAAGCAGTTAACTAGATTAGTGTTATTTTAGTTTTAAACAATTAGCACAATAATTGCATAGAAAGGATCATTGAAAGAATAACATCCACAACATACACAAGATTTACCCTAGGAAAAACCTCTAGGGGAAAAACCCAACAAACTTCCTCAATATAGATTCACCAACCAAGACCAATGCCTCTCTCCAAGAGAGAACTAACAAAGTAGAAGATCCTACTCAAACCCTTGACTAGGGAAGAGTAGTGCACCACATAACCAAGAGATACCAGAGAAGTAGACCAGGATCCTCCAGAACGTCACCTCCTATTTGCAGTAGCATCTCCCTCTAAGACTTGCACACTTCTCTTCTTAACTACAGAGGTTGTATTGTGTGTGTTCAAATTAGGTGCTAGCCTCTCTTATAAATAGCAGTTGGCTAGCCTAAAATTAAGTATAGGACGACCTGACACTTTATATTTCTATTTTACATTTTACTTTTCAAGGCACAATAGGGCCGAATTTTACTAAGGAACAATAGGTCCAACTTAAAAAATGTAACATAATAATATTCTTTAGGGTTTTGTCTTGGTCAAATACAATAAGAATATTTTCTGAAGCTACTCAAACTTTAACAAACCCGACACCCATTTGAGTCATTGTAAGTCAATTTGACAAGGTTGAGTGGTTGAAACTCAAACCATTGTAAAAATCACACCTTGGGTGCATTTTTGGTAGTATCTGACACCCACACCTTGTTGTAAGCGAATGCAATTGAGAAAGTTCAAGAGTACAAGAGAGCATGAATAAGTACAAGTGAGCGTGAAGTTCAAGTGAGCGAGTTGCAAGAACCCCTTCTTCATTTTCAAATCAATTGTAATTTGGACCTACTTGTACAAGAAGGCATCTTTCAGTTCTTCAAATAGAGTGAAATCTCGAATTATTAGAGTTTATGAACACTCTAATAAACATTGTCGAAAACAATACAGGCATACTTCATAAAGATATTATGAAATCAACACTAACTTGTTTATAAGTGGCACAAGCTAAATTTAGACTTCTTCAAGAGAAATTCCAACCACTGTAAAAACTCAATAGTCAATGAAGTGTTTTGAACTAGTTTTTATTTAGAACAATACTCTCTATGATGATGATGATGATGATGGTCACTCAAATGATTAGTGCACTCAAGAACAACTCCCCAAGACAATTCCAGATGCAAAAGAAGATGAAGTTGTTCAATTTCAACATGAATAAGTTCAGTTTCTCTTTCCAAACATCAAAATGGTTTAGGATATGAAAAAGACAATAGATTTCATATCCTAGATTACTCTAAACCGATTAAGTTTGTGAGTGGAGGATTTCCTGATAAAGAGATATCATAAATCAAAGAAATAAAACCAAAGCACCCACATTGTAATTGGACTGGTTACATGGAAGATCAATGTTATGATCTCAATCCTTGTCAACATTGTGGCAAGAATAATCATCCATTAAACAAATGTTCCAAGAGAAAAATAATTGCAAGATTAAAGATTCAATATGAGTGGATCAATCCTTGGCGGTGGTTATAAACAACCAAGCAATTGTTTAGGTCTTACTGAGGAATTCAAGCTCACATAAAGATGAATATTGTAGCTAATAGTGAAAATATCTTTCACCTTAAGGGGGGGAGTTCAAAAATAAAGTGCATATGGTTTTTGAAACCACTCATGGTCTCTCCTTTCAACTAAAAAAGGGGGGGATTAATGATGGAATTGAAGATGGTTGTCAAAGAGAAAGTTTTGAAAAAAACAAAATCAAACTTGCTAGATGGGAAACTATAGTCTATAGATGGAAGACATTGGACAAATTATGGTTCAATTACTTGCAATTGAATCATACATAGAGTAAAGGATTGGTATATTTATTTTGAGAGAAATATTGTGGACGTTTTGTTCACCTGGATGGTCATTCAACCTGGCAAAGAACAGTTGGATCTTTGTGCATTGCAACTTGGCATTTGATTGAGTTGTCAAGAATTTTTAGGGATGTATCAGACTTGCAGTTGATTCACTTCTCTTGGTTCAATCTCATCATGTTGGAGTTCACATCATTGAACACATTACAAGCATTTTGGCTCACATGATTACACAATGATATTTTCCAAATCTTTCGGCATCTAGATTTGATGGTTTTTCAAGTAGTTCTTCATTGAGGCTTAACTCACGAGTTTCAATATGAAGACTTGGAGATGATACCAATTTATGCTACATTGTTGGTATTATTGTTTGAAATTATGATTGAGGGGGGACTCTTATCTTTTGAATCTTATACAATCATGATGTCCTAGAACACCACCTAATTTATTTCACATTTAAGGATATAGTTTTTATCCTAAGTGTGTTTATAGATTCCTAGTTTTCCTCCTCCTACCTTATCTCCGAATGAGGTGTCAACGTGAGATATATTGAGTTGGTTTGAATAATGTATTTTTATATTTGTATTATTGAAATGAATACATATGTGAGAGGTTATGGCTTGAGGAATTTTTCGCCAAACTTTTTGTCTCTCGCCTTTTTTTTTCTCTATATTTTATCATTATAGGTACTAACAACATCAATCATTTCATTGTCATGCCCCATGGGTCATATTTGGTTTGTGGTTTTTATTGATGTGATGTTTACAATACTATATTACTATTGCGAAATATCCCTGTGTTGGAATTTCATTACATATTATTACTCTCCTTTTTATAATGTGTGTGTATGTATTGTGAATAATCCCACATGCATAACAATTATGAGATAGAGGTTGTTTATAAGGAATCACTTCACTAAAATATTTTTTAATCTAAAAGTATGCTTTGGTGTGAAAGTCCTTACATTGATGGATAAAATATTCCCTTACTCTAGTACTAATTGTTACCACCTCTCACTTAGGGGTAACTAGATGAGATCATATCTCATGGTCCACAATGAAGACAATGATCCCATAGATGATCATCAACATTATCCACAGAAAACAACCCCTTAGATTCCTCCCCACTCATCATTTCTTAGCTCACCTCATTCACTTGATCAACATGGTTCATTTGATGGTGGTGTTCCAACACACATTAGGTACACTAATCATTGTTTCATATAAATTATTACATTTAATTCAATAGGCATTTAGGTAAGGATCATGGGTTGAATTCAAATAATGTATCACGATTTCTTGGAAGTTAGTCCTTTCGCCTTGTTTCACATTGGTGCTCATCATATGTGTCCTAATAAATTGTTTCCACTCTTGGGGAACATGGGTACTAATGGGAGGCCTTGATAGGGGTAATATACTACTCCCTTCCATAATTAACACATTCCATCCAATTTTCTCATGTTTTCCTATCTTTTGGAAATAAATTTTACATGTATCCCAAAAAGGATGGTGCCTTCATCCTCCTATGAGAAGAAGGGATAGAATGTTGAGGTTGATGCAATAGGTAAAAATAATGAAAAAAATAATATGATTATAACAGAAAGAAGAAATAATAGGATGACAAATAACCAAATCAAAATCCAAAATTCATCTTGATATCTACCCCCGCGTTATGAGGCGATCGCCCCTAGTTCTAATGCATTGAATGCATATCAATTAAAAGGAATTAATCCTAGTAAGAAAAATAATAGACACATGAACCTGAAAAGCAATAAAAGAATATCAAAAGGAAATGAGGGGTTTGGAATATACACACTACTGAGGAAAGGGTAACTCAAGCACCAAGTACTCCCTTTACAAAGTTTCTCATGGATATGAACCCACACATGTCCTTGCATGACAATGACACCACGACCATGAAGTAAACCCCATGCCACCCCATTCACTTATATTTACACTTTGAAGGGTTTCTTTGGAACTACTCCTCTACTTGGGTACTATCACACCTAATAGGATATTGTGATGGCCCTCCCATACCTAAACTTGGAAAATTACATAAATTCCTGAGCTACTATGAAATTTGAAGAAGATACCTAATGTGAATTTCTTACATGGATTTTGTATTCGGTAGTGGCCTACTTTGTATGATTCTAAGAACTATTGTATATTATAATGTTTGATTTACCTGATTATGTGGACCTTCTTTGATCATTATGCACCCTTGATATGGTCCTTTGGAAGACGTTTTCATGATGAATCCTAGGAAATCATGCACTATATAGAGGATGTTGGGCCCTTGATGTTGAGCATTGGGTCCTTTGATGTTTTGGCTTACCCTGGGACACCTTCCCACACCTCCTGGACCTTGGACATTGGATATATGAGCTTGTATGTTGCATATATTTCTTGATGGGATACTCAGGGGTTAGGAATCCCCCCACCATGGGCATTGTTCCCTTTCAGGATTTGATCTTAGGATTGATGATGTGAGCATTGATGGAGATAATACACCTCTTTGGAGAGGTTTTTGAGCTCTTTTCCTCATGATGTCACACCCTATCCCTTGGCCATTGCACATGTTGATGATGACATCATGTATACTGACAATTTGATTAATTCTTGGGATAACCTAGCATTGGTGATGATGATTTGGCACTTTTTGATGAGGATATGTGACCCTTGGATGAGGCGATATGACCTTCGATGATGGTATACACCTTTTGAGGAAAGACATGGCCTTTTTACCCCTTGGAGGATGATTTCACCTCCTTTGGAGGCACTCAGACCCACATGTGTTGTTGATGTTACAGTTGTTGCAGGAGGTATTAACCTCCACATGTAACCTTTGAAGAGACTATAATATTATGAAAATCTAGAGAAACCCTAAACGGTTGGATAAGAACCCTAGAAGACAAGTCGGCTCAAGATAAAATATAATATTAAGTTATTATCCTCCAGGAAGAGAATTCAACCCATCTAGGTGGCTTGAAGCACTATAGATAGAGGGCTCTTGAGCTTATTTGTGTTAGAATAAACAAGATTGTGTGCTCATTTTACCATTGACGATACCCTCATCACCCAACCATAGGCCGAAGCCACCCTCCGAGCACCTTAACCTTGATTGAGAATTACTTCAGAAGAAAACCCTAGGCTAGATAGCCAAACAAGGTGTAGTGCATCTTCCTCCAAGGATAGCGCACCAACAATAGCTGATCAAATAGTCCAAACCCTAGCCAAGAGATAGTCCAATCCAAAAATGAAATTGGTTGTTGCAGCAGTTGCACCTGCAGCTCTCCTCCACATGTGTGCACCAAACTAGGAACTGCAGTGTGCACTAGTTGCTACTCTGTAATTCTGAGATGTGTCAAATGAGAACTGGTGCCATGTATTTATAGTGGTTCTACCAGATTTGTTGGGTCCGACTTCTCTTTTTGGGTACATGTTTGTTCAGTATATTATTATTATTTCTGGCCGACTTCTTCTCTTGGAGGCTAATAACCTAATATAAATTATCTTCTTGAGTCGACAAGACTTCTAGGGTTATTAGCTAACTCATTAGGGTTTTCTCTTACTTTCCAGAGTCTTCTATTATCGTCAGGTTTACATGTGGAGGTAAATACCTCCCGCAGCTACCATAATATTAACACTCCCTCCTAGCTAGGGAGGTATTAAAGGTAATGGTCTTGAGCACAAAAACATGTCATTTACCCGGTAGCATCAACATAGTCGTCTAGACTATCTCATGACTAGATTATGAGCATCACCATCACCATCAACTGCATCATCTCTCGAAACCATACTTCATCTGAGTATTCAGACATGATGCTGGATAAGTCACTCACACCATAGAGTGATACAAGAGTCATTCTTATAATCTAGAAGAGTAAATGCTCTGAACTATTTTTCGTCTAGAAAATCTATGTTTATCATTTGTCTCGATGATGATTATCTCCAATAAACTGTTGATAGTCTTCAAGGAAATTAAAATGAAAATAGAACACAACTGTGTCTATCCATAGTAGTACATAACTACAATCCAGTGGTACACTACCACACCAAGTAACAGACAAGTACTTGATCAACAATGTATAGTTGCGAACAGTGGAACATATCCACCATAGTAGTCCTCATCTACTGTCATACAGTTTTCATAACAAATATTTGATAGCAACCTGCATAGAAACAATGTTATGATATAAATTGAATCATCTAGGCTAATCTTTCACTTACACATGTGAAATCTGAAAGAATATCTGCCTCAAGAACAATGGAACATATCCACCAAAATAGTCTACATCTACTGTCATATAGTCTTCACAACAAACATCTGATAGCAGCCTGCACAGAAACAATGTTATGATATAAACTGAATCATCTGGGGCAATATTTCACTCACGTTTGTGAGATATGAAAGAATATTTTCCCTTGGAGTAGAACAATGATATATCTGGACTATTCTTCTCAAGCAAGGAAGAATAATTGTCCTGTCTTCTGAACCTGGACCATTCCCTGCCCTTGGCCATTCATCCTACACTAATCAAAGTGCATCCTAGAGAGAATGTATAACCCTAAGGAATGTTGAGCCTGGACCATTCCCCACCCTGGGTCATTCCTCCTACACTAATCAAAGTGCACCCTAGAGAGAATGTATAAACCCTAAGGAATGTTTGTCCCTGATTGCTGAGCCTGGACCATTCCCCACCCTGGGCCATTCCTCCTACACTAATCAAAGTGCACCCTAGAGAGAATGTATAAACCCTAAGGAATGACTGTCTGGACCATTTCTTCTGTTAACCACAAGAAGAAAAGATTGTCCTGCATCAACCTCCAAAACGGACCATTCCTCATGTTAACCACAACGAGAAATCATTGTCCGACAAGGCGGGCCAGTCTTCTTGAGTAACCCTCAAGAAGAGAGACTGCCCTAGACCACTCCCCATGTTAACCACAATGGTAAGTTTTTGTTAATGATACATCAACAATAAAACTACTTCCCATGTTAACCACAATGGGAAGTGACTATCCGTCAGAGATCTCAATCCACTTTCCGAACTAGAAAGCATCTGTCCAAGATGAACTATTTTTCAATCTTGAAAATAAATGTCTTCAATAATGTTTTCAGTGCTCCCTCCTAACCTGGAGAGTCATTTCTTCCTTTTTCAATAAGAAGGAAGTTTTTTCCATGAGCTCTAGCTTGAGTATGCAAACTCTTTTATCTTGGATAGAAGATTTACCAAAATGTTTGCTTATCTGCTCATCTGTGGAGATATGTATTGGAGAAATCATTTTCTCCTTTATAGACTTCATCATGGATAATGTAATGCTTGATTTAAAATTTAATTTAGTCTAGAACACTATGAAGGCTTCATGTAGATCTGAACAATAGAGTATATCATAGTTGGAAAACTGGAACATATCAATGTGGAACTTCTTCTGTCATCATGAGATCTGATCTACTGAGTAGTCATCTTGATGTTATAGGAAATCTTCACCACGCTTCTGTTGTGCACTAGAGGTTCTCCACCAAGTTATCTTCTTTTATCTGCATATAAGAGTCTCTTCTTGGTATGCCTCAGAGTTCTTGAGACTGCTCTTCATACGCTCTTTATTCAATTTCTCTGGAAAACATTCTTTGCATTCATCTGATGTAGAACTCCAACTCATGGATGTTGCAGATGATATAATGACTTATGTAGAGATAAGTTTGGTTTACTAGAACAAGCAATCATCATAGTCTTCTCTCTCCATCTGGGAGAATCTCTGGTTCTAGATCTCTCAATGCTTTCATCCATAAGTCTTCTATACACTGTTCTTTATCACGACTTTCAGTTCTTTTGCTTGATTGCTTTTAGTGAGTTCATATCAGGCTGGTAATCTTGTGATTCTTGATACAATGATTAGTTGTTCTAGTTTCTCTTTCTTTCTTGGAATCCTCATGTTCTTTTTCATGTTTTTCTTTAGTTCTTGGATCCACAGAGTTTCTTATAGATTCCATACCCTAGAGATTCCACTTCTTCCTTTCATCATAGGATCATGGATCTCGATGGACAACCAAGAATAATTTAAGGCTTTTATTCGAAGAAGTCTTCTTCTACGGTTGAAATGAACACGTGCTATCTTTTATGGTTGCTACCATGGATATATATATTTAATCATCTTCAATGGATCATAGGATTAGCTCCCTCCTGATCCTTTATTCATGTATAAGTGCATATAATCGACTCCCTCTATCTAACAGAGTCCATGCTTCCATCTGCATCCTTATTATCTTCTGCAATATATAATTGGTTCTCTTGTCTAACAGAGTCCACGCTTCCATCTGCATCCTTATTGTCTTCTGCAATATATAATTAGCTCTCTTGTCTAACAGAGTCTGCGCTTTCATCTTGTTGTTTTCTACAAAACGTCATAAGTCTTTTTCCAATTTCCTCTCGATTGTTGACTTCTCTCTGTCTTTTCTTCTTCTAAGTCTCTTCAAGATTGATTCGGCTTATATTGCAATAGCTTCTTGTATTTCATCCTTTCATGTGTATTGTCTAATGATATCCATTTTCATCTTGTTTTTTCTTCCATATATATAGTTCTTCTTGGAACACATTATCTTCCAAGAGATAGATATACAAGATATGTACAGAGACGATGCAAACAAGATGTGTACAAGAAATAAGAAGAGTGTTGTTACCTTTTAGAAGAAGCAGTCTCTTCCATCCTGCTTAGCCTTCTTTGTAGGTTCCTTTTCTTCCGCAATCGATGCTTCATGTTTCTCCTTCCTTTTATTTAGCTCGGGACAATGATTCTTGTAGTGGCCATACTTTCAACAGTTGAAGAATTGCACTTCTGAAATGTCTTTTTCCTGATTTGGCTTCCTCCTTGAACCAAACTTCCTTTTGTTCCTGAAGCTCTTGAATCTTGCTGTGAAAGCTTGATCGTTGTACTTATTTTTGGGTTTCTCTTTTGCATTGATCCTTGATTTTTCTTGAGCACAACAAGTCCAAAGTTCTTCAAATGTCAGATACTCCTTCCTTGTTTTCATGCTTGCAACAAATGCATCCCACGTCTTGGGAAGACCATTGAGTACTATGTTCACCATTTCCTTCTCTAAAGTGATCTCTTCAATATCTTGTAGTTGATCTATTAACTGGGAGATCCTTACAAATTATGATGTTATGATGTCATCATCATTCATCTTCATGTCACGGAGCTCATTCTTCAGACTCGTAACTTGTCCAATGTTTCTGATTGAAAAGCGATTTGTTAGGGCATCGTACATCTTCTTCAATGAGTCAAGATGGGAGATGTAGGGTATCAAGTGGTATTTTATATAATACACTATGATACTCATGGCATTGATGTCAACATCTTTGAACTTCTCCATAGCTATAATGTTCTGCGGTTCCTTCTCTTTTCCTTCTTCAAACTTTGGCTTCATGATCTTTCCTTTCATGATATCCAACACTTTATTCTTAGCAAGGATGAGGTCAATCCTTGTCTTCCATTCTCTAAATTTAGAGGCTCCATATAATTTGTTCTTGGACTTCATAGAGTTAGTCATGGTTTGCTTGACTTGGTCAAACCCTAGATTTGACCAGAAATTCAAACTTCACGTCTTGGCTTGCTGAGAGTGTCAGGAGATGTTCTAGGATAGAGCACACTGATCCATCTAGAGTTTAGGTCAATCCATTCACTTAATGTGCCTCAACAAGAGGTTTAGGGTTTTTGCAACTACTTCTGCTAGTAAACCTAGTGGTAGTGTCTTGGAAACCGATTCTGCTAGTAACCCTAGCGGTAGTTCCTCAATGAGCTCAATATCCTAGTGGTTATGTTTCCTTCCAATGTTTAGAATGAATGAAGGAGGTGTGGGCCCATAGCCTGTTAGAATATAGAAGATTCTGTGCTCGTTTTACCATTGACGATACCCTCGTCACCCAACCATAGGCAAAAGCCACCCTCTAAGCACCTTAACCTTGACTGAGAATTACTCCGGAAGAAAACCCTAGGCTAGATAGCGAAACAAGGTGTAGTGCATCTTCCTCCAAGGATAGCACACCAACAATAGTTGATCAGATAGTCCAAACCCTAGCCAAGAGATAGTCCAAGCCAAAAATAAAAACGGTTGCTGCAGAAGCTGCACCTGCACCTCCAGCTCTCCTCCATACGTGTGCACCAAACTGGGAACTGCAGTGCACACCAGTTGCTACTCTGCAATTTTGAGATGTGTCAAATGAGAACTAGCGCCCTGTATTTATAGTGGTTCTTCCAGATTTGTTGGGGCCGACTTTTTCTTCTGGGTACATGTTTGTTCAGTATATTATTATTATTTTTGGTCGACTTCTTCTCTTGGAGGCTAATAACCTAATATAAATTATCTTCTTGAGCCGACAAGACTTCTAGGGTTATTAGCCAACTCATTAGGGTTTTCTCTTGCTTTCCAGAGTCTTCTATTCTCGTCAGGTTTACATGTGGAGGTAAATACCTCCCGCATCGACCATACTATTAACAATTTGGTCTCACTCACTCTCACGACCTCATAAGGACTAGTGGTGTGCATGACTGGAGGAGAGTTGCAACTGCTACAGTGGTGACTTGGTCGTTGGCTTATGGTTTTGGTTTCTTTTCTTGGTGTGCTAGCTTTGGAGAGACGTACGCTATCTTGGTTGGCTATATGTTCTAGTGCTTTCTTCCAGAATTATTCTAGCTGTCAAGGTTAAGGTGCTTGGGGGTGGCCTTGTGCCTATGGTTGGGTGACAATATAGTGATATTTTATATGGTGAAAATGAGCACATCTATTATTTTAATAAGTTATGGTTCCACACTATATTTGGACAATCTAACCAATGGAAGGTAGATTGGGATAATTTCTTCAATTGTAGTTGCAGTTGCAGTTAGAGTTTTGTTGTAGTAACAAAACACTAACCCTCTTATTGAGGCACCTTAAGTGAAGCGCTTGACCTAATTCTTGGATAGCCTAGTGCGCCTTAGCCTAGTGCATCTCCTGGTACTCTCAACTATCCAAGGCATCGAGGTTGTTTTTTTGGTCAAAGTCAAAGTTTGAACAAGTCAAAGTCAAAGTCAACACATCCATGAATTATTCTATGAAGTCAGAAAACAAGTTAGAAGGGGATTCAAACAAAATGAAGGATAAACATGATGAAGCAAATCTCTTCTACTACTCAACTCTTATTGGATCTATTGAAGATTTCATATGGTTGATTGATAGTCAAGCTTCAAGGCATATGACAGGTGAACATAAGAATTTCTCAAGCATGAAGGAAAAGGAGACACCTCATAAAGTGGATCTTGGAGACAAGAAATATTATGCAGTCAAGGGAATTGGACAAGCTACTATCAAAATGGAATTAGGTAACTATATCCAGCTTAGTAATGTTTTATATGTTCCTGGTTTGAAAAATAATCTAGTATCTATTTATTTCTTGGAAGAGAAAGGATATAGAGTAGCTTTTGTGGATGGAAAACTTCTTGTATGGTCTAAATATTCAAATATAGAAGATGCTAAAGTCATTGGAATTCATGAAGAAATATTGTATAAACTCCTAGATCATGATACTCAAGCTCTAGTTCATGATGAAATCAACCCTAGTGAGCTATGGCATAGAAGGTATGCTCACCTTCATTATCAAGCATTTCCATCCATAAAACAGATGGTTGTAGGCATACCATAATTACAATCAGTACATGAAGGTGTATGCAAAGGATGTGCACTTCGGAAGAATATTAAGAAACCATTCCCAAGAAGTGAGAATATGATATGATTTATTGACATACAACTTAGATATGATAAACACTTTGATTACTGAGAGCAATGTTCGCTTGCCTCTTCGAGGGGGAAACCTCCATTCGAGCAGAGCTCTGTCACAATAATATCCAAGACAAAATTTATCATACCCTCGACTTCTATTTATAATAAATAAGTCTATCAAAAGAACCATCTAGAGGAAGATCCTTCTAGAAGCGGAAGATTCTATTAGGTCTTATTACATTGGACTTATTCTTCCTTATTTCTAGGCCTTATTAATATTGACCTTTATTACACTGAAATATATTATTCTACCTACGTGAGGGGTTAGGTCCCTAAAATGTCCTCCCCCTTAAAAAAACCCTTGTCCTCAAGGCTTGAGATGTGGAAATTATTGCAAAATGGTAGTTGGTTCCCAAGTGGCATCTGTTGGAGTTGTATCTTTCCACTAGACTAACACTTCCTTGATGGTTCACTGACGCATACGATGCTCATGCTGGTCCAAAAATGCTTGTGGTTGTATCCAAATGGAGCCTTCTTCGTCCAACTCGGGAAGGTTGGTTTGAGTTTGGCACTTTTTTCCAATCACCTTCTTTAAGTAGGAAACATGAAAAACAAGATGGAGCTTAGAATGAATCGACAAAGTTAATTGATAGGCCACCTGCCCCACATGCTTGAGAATGGTATAAGGACCATAAAATTTCGGCGCCAGTTTCTAACAATGGTCAACCTTGAGGGAATTTTCTTGTAAGGTTGCAGTCAAAGAAACACCTGATCCCCTTCTACAAATTAGCATTCAGAGTGACATTGATCTGCTTGTTGCTTCATGCAATTCTGGGCCATGACCAAATTCTCTTTGAGGGTACGAAGAATAGACTCTTGAACTGTAAGTGTTTGGTCAACCGCTTGGACCTTCGATACACCTCGAAAATATGAGAGAATTGAAGGTGGATTTTTTCCATATACCGCTTCAAAAGGAGTCATGCAGGTAGATGTATGGTATAAAGTGTTGTACCACCATTCAACTATTGATAACCATTGAGCCCACTGATTTTGCTTTTCCGAGGAAAAACACCTCAAATATGTTTCCAAACACTTCTTGACAAATTTAGTTTGACCATTAGTATGGGGATGATAAGTTGTGCTGAGATACAATTGGGTGCCTTGTAGCTTGAACAGTTCTTGCCAAAAATTGTTGGTGAAAGTTGGGTTGCGATTAGAAACAATAGAATGTGGCTTGCCATGAAGCTTGAAGACCTAATCTATGAAAATTTGAGCCATGGTGGATGTTGTAAATGGGTGTTGAAGAGCATAGAAATGAGCATACTTGTAAAGACGATAAAATACCACCATGATGACTAATTTATTTACTAATTTAGGTAATCCTACAATAAAATCCATAGATATATCCCTCTAAATAGCATGTGGAATCATAAGCGGTTGTAGTGTGCCAGGATATTTGACGATTTCTCCCTTGTTGTGTTGACACACATCACATTCAGCCACAAAATTATCAACATCCTATTTCATACCATCCCAGAAAAAGGAATGTTTAACCCTGTCATAGGTTTTGGTAAACCCAGAGTGCCCAGTTGTGGGTGTAGCATGAATCTCAGAAAGTACTGTGGATTTAAGTTTTGACTATTTACTTAAATACAAATGGCCTTTGTATCGAATATCATCATGGATCCAAGAATACCCTGGGGAAACTGGAGAATTGGACTGCAATTGTTGTATTAGATGCGAAATTTTGGGATCTTGTAGCCATTCCCGACGAACAGCTTGGAGCCAATGTGGTACAATGAAGGAGAGAGAAAAAAGGGACCCTTCATCTTCATATTTTCAGGAAATCCCATCGGCAACCACATTGTATTTTCCTTTCTTGTAAATGATCTCATAATCATATCCAAAGAGCTTAGTCACCCATTTTTGTTCCTCTGGAGAGGAAATGCGTTGTTCTAGAAAATACTTGAGGCTTTGATGATCTATCTTAATTTGGAAGCGTTTCCCCAATAGATAAGGGTACCAAAGATCAATAACATGTAGAATAGCCAACATTTCCTTTTCATATATTGATTTGCCAAAAAAATTTCTCAGACAATTGTTTGTTGGTAAAGGCCAAAGGCTGACCATCTTGCATAAGGACAATGCCAATTCCTTTCCCTGAAGCATCACATTCTAGGACAAAGGTCTTTGTGAAATTAGGAAGGGTCGAGACTGGAGTGGTTCACATGGCCTTATTCAAGGTTTTAAAAGCTTGAGCAGCTGTTGGAGTCCAAGTGAAAGAATTCTTTTTAAGGAGTGTAGTGAGAGGTGCCACAATCTTTCCATAATTCTTAACAAACTTGCGATAATAACCTGTTAAGCCCAGAAATCCACACAAGCTTTTGAGAGTCTTTGGGTGAGGCCATTATTTCATATCTTCAATATTTTTAGTATCCACCTTGATGTCGGCCTTGCCAACAAGATGACCCAAGTACTCGACTTCTGAGGCGCCAAAAGCACATTTAGATTGTTTCAGGAAAAGTTGGAGTTGAGAGAGTAGATGGAGAAATCGATACACATGAGCAAGATGGCTTGTACATGTTTTTCTATAGGTGAGGATATCATCAAAAAACAAATCAGCCAAAACAAAGTCCGGGAAGTGAATTTATGAGCATTTTAAATTCAACAGTTTTTCAGGGTTTTTCCGGAAAAAACCGTGATTTT
>ML814032.1:0-37635 GCA_009831015.1 Picea engelmannii | reverse complement strand
GGGACTGCAGAGTTCAAATTGTTACCAGATCAATTCCATTGAATAAATTATTTTAAGAGATTTCTTTTGGTATATTTTATATGGTGTTTCCAATGGTTATTTCCTCTCAACCCTCAAAAGAAATTCTACAAATTACTGAAGCATTCAAATCCCAATTGTATGACACAATGAATCACACATTAGATGAATTTTTATATGGCCTCACATACATCCTCAATGACAATTTTTGTAGTATTCAAGATTCATTTGATAGCAGACAGGAGATATTTCTTATGGCAGACATCAGGGATGAATATAATCAAGAAATATATGTTTGGTATGATTTGGAGTTCGATTGTGATGATTGTTATATGGATAGTTTTCATTTATGGGATGAAAACCATTTCCATATTTTATTTGATGACTCTACTCCACCTTCTGTAGAGAACATCAATGTCTGACATCAGGAGCTAGTTATGATTACCAACGTCCAACCTACATATTCTACAATGGTATTGTTCCTTCCAGATTCAACTTTGATCCTCTCCCACTATGTGGATGGATATTCTTATTTGGATCCACGTGATAGGTGTCAATATTGGGAGCATAATTTTCAGTTGGTTATTGGGTGTCGATATCTTCCATGTGGGGTTCACACGAGCAATTGGACATGGGACCTTGGTTTACAATGGAGGTTGGACTACTTTAGCATGGTGGCTTCCCTTTCTCAATGGGACCCTGGTTCTCTAGTATACTTCAACACTATGGTCCAAACTTATCCATGGGATCTTGGTATATGGTTTTACATCAAGCATTGAGGACAACACTTTCATAAGGGGGATGGAATGTAAGGTATCTAGAGAGGTAGTGAGGAGGCCCATAGGGCCCATAGTGATAATAGTGGAGGCCATTCAATGTAAGGTGGACTAGGTCCACTATATTATTAAATAAGTCCCACTATGGTAGTTAGATATAATAAACGGGTAGTTAGATATAATAAATGTAAGAGGAATTCTTAGAAGGTTCTACTTCTAGAAGATTCCTCCTCTAGAATGTTCTTAGGTGATGGTAGCACTATATAAAGGGGTTCAAGAAATGTAATGGGACATGAAGAGAAGTTTTGTATTTGGATTTGAAGCTCATTAGGAGGTTTCCCCCTTGAAGAGGCAAGTGAACAAGAGAGGATCCCTTCCATAATAGGATCCATTGTATGGTGTTTCTCTACCCTAAGGGTTTGATATAATAAAGTGTTGGTTTTGCATATTGTTCTTCTATATCTATTGCGGTGCTTTTATATTCATTTCTTTGGATCATAACAGATATCAGATGATTTGATTTCATTGCTTTGGAGACTGTATGTCATTGGACAATAGTTGTATGCTATTGTGGTGGATGTGTTCCACTGGTAGTGACTGTGTGTCACTAGTTAGTATTTTTTTGATACTAGTAGTGGTTTGTACCATTGGATAGTAGTTGTATACTATTATGAATAGACACAGTTGTTTTCTATTGGATGGCATTGTATCTAATTTCCATGGAGACTATCACTAGTGTTGGAGATGATTTCCATCTATATGGATAGTGATGATGATGCTCGTGATTTGATCTGTATGTTCATGAGATATCCAATGTGGCTATGATGATGCTACCAACAGAATGGTCTATTTTTTATCAATAACATTGTCGATAATACCTCCCTAGATAGGAGGGAGTGTTGATGTTAGGGAAGCCGCGGGAGGTATTAACCTCCATGTGTAACCTTTGACAAGACTAGAATATTCTGAAAAGTTACAGAAACCCTAAACGGTTGGATAAGAGCCCTAGAAGATAAGTCATCACAATAGAAAATATAATATTAAGTTAATAGCCTTCAATAAGATAAGTCATCCCAAATAGGTGACTTGAAGCACTAAAAATAGAGGGTGCTTGAGCTCATTTGGTCTCACTCACTCTCACAACCTCATAAGTACTAGTGGTACACATGACTGGAGGATAACTTTAGTTGTTGCAGTGGTGACTTGGTCTTTGGATTATGGTTTTGGTTCTTTGCTTGGTGCACTAGCTTTGGAGAGAGGTACACTATCTTGGCTGGATATCAATTCTAGTGCTTTCTTCTGAAATTATTCTAGCTATCAAGGATAAGGTGCTCAGGGGTGTCCTTGTGCCTATGGTTGGGTGACAATATAGTGATATTGTCTATGGTGAAAATGAGCATACCTCTTATTTTAACACATGTGACCTTTTGAGGAGACATTTTAGTGTTTTAACATTATATTTTCATGTTTGAGGCTGTTTTTTGGGTCGACACAGACCTATCCACCTTGTATCATGGATTAATTACATTTTAAGGGATTTTTGAGATGTAAATCGCTAGGGTTTCCTCATATAAAAGGCTAGTGTTTCCCTCATTTGTAAATCATAACTCAGATTTGTGGAGAATCACTTATCTTGTCTTCTATACTTTTTTATCATCATGGAACACTTATGTGCATCTCTTGGAGAGTGATCTTGTGGATGTTTCTTCATATTTTTGTGGATGATTCATGTTGTAGGGTTTCCACACATTGAACAACTTAGTTAGTAAGTGTTCTTTCCAAGTATTGATGGTATGTTCTATTAAAATATTCAATGTTCTCGTTTTACCATAGAATATATCACTATTGTCACCCAACCATAGGCATTCAGTCACCCCCGAGCACCATAACCTTTGCTAGATAGAACGATTCTGGAAGTAGCACTTGATACAATAGATAACCAAGAGAGAACATATTTCTCCAAAGATATCTCACCAGACAGAATGTCCCAAATTCAGATAACAAGAACAATTCTTAGATGAAATAGTTGTAGTTACCAAGAATTACACCAATAATATCATAATACCACCAAGAATGTCACCAAGAATACCACCAAGAGATACTAGAAGGTAGGGCACAAATCTTAGTCTAGATGGCACTAGAGAGAGAGACCAAGAAACACCCCAGAATATCCACCTCCCATTCTTGCAGCTGCAGCTCCAAACTTGTGTTACACTTGAGAGAGTGAGTGAGGTGAGTGAGTACAAATGAGCTCAAGCACCCTCATTCATATTTCTCCTTGTCACTTGTCTAGGCCACCTTCTCTTTTTGGAGGGTAACATTTTAATATTAATTATTTTACGGAGTCAACTTGTCTTCTAGGGTTTCTACACATATGTTTAGGGTTTCTCTTTCTTCTGGAATATTCTATTCTAGCCAAAGGTTACACATGGAGGTTAATACCTCCTGCAACTACCATAATATCAACACTCCGTCCTAGCTAGGGAGGTATTAACTGTAATGGTCTCAAACACATCCATCCATTTCACATGGCATGGGAAAGGCTCACATAGTCTTACAGACCATTCTATAGGGAACATCATCATAGCCACATAGGCTATCTCATGATCATGCATATCAAGTCACGAGCATCGTCATCACTATCAATCTAGTTGTTAATAACCTCCAACACTACTAGTTATCACACTAGCATAGGAAACACCTTCAACACTACTGGTAGTCTCCATGGAAATCCAGTAGTAGTACAAAGTTATTACAATTCCATCCAATAGATCACAACAATGTCGATCCATAGTAGTACACAACTATTATATAGTGGTATACAACCACTCTTAGTAGTGCACAACTACTATCTAGTGACATAAAATCACTACCAATGGAACACATCCACCACAATATTACATAGCTATTGTCCAGAGACACACAATATCCATTGTAACCAACTAATATCTACACAAGTTATCACCATGCAGTACAACAGTCTCCTGGAATCAAATCATATCATCCTATGCATCATCTCTCGAGGCCATACTCCATCTGAGTAATCAAGAATGATGTTGAATAAGTCATGTTATATACTTAGCGCACTCAACATAATGTATCACATAAGTCATTCAGGCATCAGAGTGATACCGGGAGCATTATTCCTATCTCTTTCACTACCTATGACATAGGAAGAATGATTTTCCCAATAGATGTTGAAATCCCCACAATGAGCTACAAGGACCATTCTTCTAATCTGAACATATGTCCTAGAAGAATTATTGTCCTCCCAGATGTTGAAAGCCACACAATGGACTACAAGGACCATTCTTCTAATCTGGACATACGTCCTAGGAGAATGGTTCTCCTCCCAGATGCTGAAATCCACGCCATGGGATACAAGGACCATTCTTCTAATTTGGACATTTGTCCTAGAATAATGATTGTCCCAGACCATTTTCCCTTCGGCCACTACTGTGAACTCAAGGAAAATGTCTATCATGTACCAATATCCCCACTCTGGTCACTACTATGAACTCAGGGAGACAAACCATCCTTCTAATTTGGACATACGTCCTATAATAATAGATGTCCTGGACCATTCTACATGTCTGGAAAATTCCCCAGGAGAATAGTTTTCCATGGTACATCAACAATCTGTCAACCTGGACCATCCTCCATAGAGAGAATTTCTGTCCACGAATAATATTTCAACCTGGACCATCCTCCATAGGGAGAATGTATTTCCACCAGAAATCTATTTTTCTTGGACCATTCTTCGTCTGGAGAATGTGTGTCCACCAACACACTTGTAACATCCCCAACCTCACATCGGTCGGGCATGCCACTCTTCAGATGCTTTACTTAGATCTGAAACCATCTTTGTAACTTTCCCAGCCTTCAAAGGGCCAAGCTATATGAGGGAACACTTTCATTCTCTCACTGTGGAACATATTGTAACATACCCAGTATTCAACTGAGCTATGCCACATAAATTTTCTCTTCAAACTGCATGCAATTATAACATATACATACAACACTCTTGCAGAAGCTTTACATATAACGTAAACAAACCATTATGTTCTGTAAATATATGATTTCATACTGAAATAACAGTAAACACAGATATGCAGCTTATAAAGGGAAATACTCATAAACATATAGACAATTATAGTCACACATATGATAAACTGTAACATGAGCACGTAATTAACAATGTAGCATGTGAATTTATCACATGATTGGTACTTATGTTGGAAATATTTCCAACAACTGCGTACAGACCATCCACGAACCTCCCAGCCTTAGACTACATTGTTCATCACTCTCAACAGTGAGTCACCCCCGAGCTGGGACTAAACTCCACCCAGGTAAAGAGATTCCTAACCAAGTTAAAGGCTCATAGACAACAGGAAAGACTCCATCTCAGGTGCTCACTCAACTAACAGCCTACAACCTCTCATTCCCCACATGCCTGTCCCACCCAAGGAAGTGTGACCCTTCTCTACTCACCAATCCTTCGTCTGCCCCACTTCCCTTCTAGGGCTTCAGCAAAAGGCCAGACATGAAGTCTCATAGCACTGTAGCTATAGTTTAGCACCTTCAGGAAACCAATTCCCAACAATTCTCTCGCTCAGAGAATTGCTCACAGGCCTAACAACCCGCCTCTTCAATTTCCCACGGGCCTGGCAACCTGCTTCTTCAATCCCCCTCCCAAGCTAACCAAGTACACCAACTGGAAATGCTTATGGAAACAGGCTCAGATACAATGAAATGAATGTCTGAAGGATAACTGACTGCGTGAGTGAAATGGTCATGGAATCATTGACTGGATGACTGAATAATGGAAGGAACCATGGGAGAGATGATCTTCATAATGATCGTGAGGGTGATCGTAAGAATGATGGTGAAGGTGTCCAAATGATCTAAGTCCCCACGATATGTATGCATGTTCCCAACTTGACACTTGTCATGTTGGAATCTACTTTAGTCCACTTGTCCCCAACTTTAGAACTTAGGATAAAATAATTATCCATAATTTATGTTTTAAGAAATATTAATATAATATTCCTTTTTAGCTTAATCTCTCTAGCTTATCCCTTTCCCTTAAATTTTGGGCCTCCCTTTCCTTAACTGGTGGATTTTAGTCCCCCGTCTCTTTTATCGTGGTCGGTCTGCACGCAACGATGTATTTTATATTAATCATGAGACATATACAAAATAGGTGCACTGGCCTTTAACATCTAGGCGCTCTGGCCTAATTCCAAAACATAAGCATTATATCTTATAATAACTCGCTCACCAGCCTATAACACATATCATACACACAAGGCTCACTGACCTCCATACTGCACGCACTTTAGTTACTGCGCGTGGTATTCGAGAATGTGCACACTACATCATTTTACTGTGCAGTGCATGCACGCACTATGCCATGAAAGGTGCATTACAAAATGATGTCAAACAACTCACCAGCTTAAGTATACTTACATTACATTTACAATTGGGTTCGTCTGAGGGATATTACAATCCCCTCCCCTTATTTATGCACTGTCCTCAGTGCATCATATAGCCATATACAACAAAATTTTCAAAAATCCTCAAAAAGATGCGGGTATTGTGTCTTCATTGCATCCTCATTCTCCCAAGTAGCGTCCCCAAGACCATACCAGGTCTATTGGACCTTTACAATCCCTATGGCTTGATTCTGGATCTGCTTGATTTTTCGATCCAAAATGCACACCGGATGCACTTGAAAAGTGCCTTCTTGCTCCACCTGAATTACATTCCAATCAATAACATGATTAGCATCAAGTATATATTTCTTTAGCAATGATATATGGAATACATTATGAAAAAACATAGATGTAGGAAATGAAATCATATAAGCAACTAGACCAATCCTCTCTAGGATTTCAAATGGTCCACAAAATCTGGCTGCCAACTTGGCACAACTTCCCAAATTATAATTATCCACCTTTTGTGGCATCTTACCCTATTGTATCTTTGCTACCAATTTTCTGTATTGCAGATCTGCATTTGCAGCCTTCAGAATTTTTCTTTTAATATCAGTCTGATACATGCTAATGGTTGTAGAATGTAGTTCATGCACCCTCCTGCTGAGTGCATCAGCCACTTTATTCTCTTTCCCCTTGATATGCTTTATATCAAAGTCATATTCACTTAGAAATTCTAACCATCTACTTTGCCTAGCATTTAGATTTGGCTGATCAAATAAATATTTCGGACCATTGTGGTCTGTTCTTAGCTCAAACCTCTTCCCCATGAGGTAGTGTCTCCATTTCCTCAAGGCATGCACTATGGCTGCCAACTCCAAATCATGAGTGGCATAGTTTATTTCATGCTCCTTCAACTTCCTTGATTCATAACATATAAAAAACCCATTTTCACTGAGGACTCCACCAATTCCTTCATTACATGCATCTGTGCATACAATGAAGTCCTCATTTGGGTCTGCAATCCTTAATATTGGAGCACTTGTCAATAATTGTTTCAAGTGTTGGAAACTCTTTTCGCAATCTAGTGTCCACTGAAACTTCACCCCCTTTCTTTGCAAGGAAGTGATTGGGTGTGAAATCTTTGAGAATCCTTCAATAAATATTCTGTAGTAGCCTGCAAGACCCATGAATGATCTCACCTCTTTCACATTCTTTAGCGCTGACCATTCTCTAATGGATTCTATCTTCTCAGGATCCACTGCTATCCCATCCTTTGAAATGATATGCCCCAAATAATGAATTTGTTTCTGATAAAATGAGAACTTGCTCAATTTGGAATACAATAGATGCTCCCTTAATACTTGCAACACCATCCTCAAATGATGTTCATGCTCTTTCTCTAACTTAGAAAATATAAGAATGTCGTCCAAAAAGACAATGACAAACTTGTCCAGATATTCTCAGAAAACACCATTCATTAAGCAAATGAAAACACCATTGTGAAATCATAATGACCATACCTTTTCCTGAAGGTGGTCTTTATGATATCTTCATCTTTAATCCTTATGTAATGGTATCCTGATCTGAGATCTATATTTGAAAATATACTTGCATCCTTCAATTGATCAAAGAGATCATCAATCCTTGGCAGAGGATACTTGTTCTTAACAGTCACTTTATTCAACTGTCTGAAGTCAATGTACAATCTTAGTGTTCCATATTTATTTTTCACAAAAAAGACTGGGGCACCCCAAGGTGACACACTTGGGCATATATACCCCTTCTTCAGAAATTCTTCAAGCTGCATTTGCAACTCCTTCAATTCTGGTGTACTCATTCTGTAAGGAGTCTTTGACACTGGCGATGTTCCAGGCATTAGATTTATAGATAAATCAATGTCTCTTTTTGGGGGTAGTCCTGGTACTTCCTTGAACACATCTTCAAATTCTTCTAGGACTGCATAATATTCCAAATTTGGCACCTTATCTTTAGGTGTCTCTTCTATATGAGCTACAAATATTTGACATCCTTTTCTGTAACATTTCTTTAGTAGCAATGCTGAAATTTCTCTGATGGTTACTACTCTGGGAATTCCCTGTACTTTCCTTAGTTTCCCTTCCTCATCCAAGCAAGTAAATGCTTTGTTGTGACAGTCCAGAAGAGCATGATGTTGTTCCAACCAATCCATCCCAATTAGACAGTCATAGGAACCTAAAGGGAAGATGTTCAAATCTTCCTTGGTGTTCAGTCCATTCATGTCCATGAGGCATGACTTAACCATCTCATTAACTTTTCTTTTGGCTCCTGTAGCCAGCTGCACCAACCAGGATTTACCATGCTTGCTTCTTGGCAATTGCAAAATTTCCACCATCTTAAGTTCTATATAACTATGACTAGCTCCTGAATCAATTAAAATAGCAATGGTTTGGTTGTTGATCATACCTTCCACTTCAATCATCTGGGACTGATACTCTGCTTGCTTGTTTTCCAGGGCTGCATATATCCTTGGCACATATCTTCCCATGTCCTCCATTGTTTTAGCTTGTTGTACATTGTGAACAACCCTACCTTTTTCACCTTTGTGAGGACAATATGTGAACCTATGATCTCTTTTACAACCCCAACATTGAATAGGTGGTTGCCTTGGCCTTTGACTCCCTGTGTCAATCGTTCTGGGTTCTTTAGGTGTTTTTTGTCCCTGTGGATTATTTCTGAAGAATGGTGGCTTAGCTTCCTTCTTCCTCTAATCCATATTGAATTTATTTTTGTCTTCCCGAGCCTTTTGGAAAGTTGTCCTTGCTTTCTGCTGATCATATAGGCATTTAGCTCACCTTATGGTCTCTTCCAATGTCTTAGGATCATCATACTATATTTTTTCACTGATGAATGATGGAAATCCACTCAAATACCTTTGAATTTTGATTGTTTCATCCTTGATGAAAGAGACATACTTCAACGGTTCTAGAAACCTTCTCTCATATTCATCTATGGTCATACTTCCAATCTTGAGTTCAAAGAACTCTTTCATTTTCTTGTCATAGTATCTCTTAGTCAAGTATTTCTTCTCAAAATACTTCTTGAATTCCCTCCAAGTAACACTTTTCTCTTTAATGTGTTTCACCTACACAAGTTGATCCCACCACATGGAGGCCTTTCCCTTGAGTTGATAGATAGCAATTATACCTTCTACATGAGAAGAATAATTATGCAATTGAAAATACTTTCTCATGTCCAACAACCATGTTTCTACATCTTCATCCTTCTTGTGCTCACCATCAAATGTAGGAGGTTTGATTTTGTTCATTTCTCCTCATAGCTCATCCACCCCATACCTCTTATGCCTTGTGGTAGGGGGTGGACTTGAGATGTTGTCTTCTCTCTTATTGGAATGCCTTGGGAAGTGATGGTGGTGTCTACTAACACTTCTTTCTTTTATTTTCACATCCAAAGGCTTGTGACTTCCATATTTTCTTAATCCACTCTCCTTAACCAATTTATTTTCTATTATGTTCAAGCCCTCCAAGAAATTCATGTTGAAGTCATCCTTCTGCTCTTTGGCTCTCATAATCCTTTCATTATCAGCTTTATGGCTTTGTAAATTCTTCTACAAATTTTTAATGGTCTCTGCCAAATTCATGTTTTCATTCCTTTCTTCTCCATGTCCATTGGAGTTTGTTCCTTAAATACCCAATGGGCATCCATATCTCTTCTCTCATCTTGATGACTGTAATTCCCATGTGCATCTTCCATTCCTATGGACTCTACAATGATCTGATCTGATCTAGTTGTTGTTAATTTTGCAAAACATGCAGCCATCAAAACTTATCAGGCTAACAATTCAACAATTCATGAAAAATATGAACCATTTTGGTTCAACATATACATCAGAATTATCTCTTATGATTTCCTAGTGTTATCACCATGACAATTCTAGAGAAGACCCAAGTATTGAGAACATATATGTGTGACGCCTTTAGAGATACATCTGGGCAAAAGGCGTTTTGCCGAAACCACTTTCGCCAAGATGCGGTATCACGTGTTTCAATATGTCAAATCCACCACTTGTGGAACGGGCGAAGACTAGTCAGATCACCCCGTTTCACTCATTTGGTACTTCACAGTTGTATGACGTCAGTTGAATGCCGCCATATAACGAAATCAAAAGATAATCATTTGAAATGGATTAGACGAGCATGTAAACCCAACGTACTTGTACGTAGTATATCTGTTCTTCATAATTGGGATTCTATAACTACCAATCCTCAAGTATGGAGGCATCATCTTATCCATAAACAGAGTAATCTCCAAATTGATCGACTTTTTGATCTCTATAAAAGAATTTCGGTATCCACAAACTGAGGTATATGGAAAAGGATAAATCTAGTGAGACCGGTTATTCGAGCAACATGCTAGACTTTCCTGTGAATAAGGAGTAAAGGGTACTTTCTCACATTCTAACGACTAAATTCCACACAGAGTCAGTTATAGACTCACAGTTGGAAGTCAAGTTGAATCCCACTATGAAGGATTTAGTCATCAACATGCCAGATGCTAAGAAGAAAAGGATCAAGGGAAGAAGAAGGAAACCATAGTTGAAACGACTGAAAGTGTTGGAGAGAATCAACCGGTCTGGTTAGATTATTTAAAGGAGGAGATCGCTAAGCTGAAATGAGTCCTCAAATAAAAGTACATTTCAACAATTTTTGGTCAGATGGTAGCAGAGGTAAGGGGCACCAAAGATGATAGTCATGTTCTTAAACGGTCCCTTTACAATATGATAACTGTTATGATTCCCTTTTTGTAATTTTGGGATTAATACGATTATATAAATGCAGAAGCAGACCTTGGACTATTTATTACAAGATTCTAACTGGTGGTGTTATGAGTCTTGTTTTCTTTCATAGTATGCTTTTCTTGTAAGCTTATATTTCACTTCCATTTGTTTGAATCAGAGGAATATAAAACTCGGAATTCATTTCTGAGATGCTCTCGGCTTAGCAATTTAGACTATATTTATTTCTTCTCAAACCAACTCTGAATTCATTTTAAATAATTCTCTGATGCGGTATTGTGTTTCTTTTTCCTCTAATATCATGCAATTTTTATTTATTTTTATTTAACTCAGACTCATCGCCTTCCAAACTAATTCGCGCGCAACAAAATTCAACCTGTACACCCATATTTACCATGCACAACAACACCACAAGATAAATCGTGCTTCTGCGCACCTATATCCACTATGCATTTCTTCTTTGTCACGCCAATAACTTGTGCGCACTACTTTTGCATTGTGCGCCAATATCCACTACGCATAGTTTTGGTATCACACACTGATATTCCACATGAATTTTTCCCTATGCATTGCACCATGGCAAAGTTCAATATGCCCCACCATGCACAATAATTTGCGTGCACCATTGAATACATTGTTGCAAGACAACTTATACTCATACTATGCATGCACCAACCAAACTCATTTGTGTTTTGCAATACTTGTGCACGCCACGTGCACATTACTATGTGTGTGTTCACCGCGCAATGCTAAATTCAGCGTGTGCATCTGCACACAATATTCTTTCACGCGGCACCACAATTTACCGCGCACACCTTCACGCCAACATTTTCCGCGTGGTGCCAAAATTTTCCATGGACATTCTGTGACTTGAAATTTTGTCACTTTGAAATTAAGCTTCTATGAATATTCACTTCAACTGAACCTTTCAAGCCCATCCAGGCTTAGTGTTGGAACTAAAGCTTTGATACCATACTATAACATCCCTGGCCTCACACCGGTCGGGCATGCCACTCCTCAGTCGCTTTACTTAAATCTAAAACCATATTTGTAACATTCCCAGCCTTCAAAGGGCCAGGCTATACGAGGGAACACTTTCGTTCTCTCACTGCGGAGCATACTGTAACATACCCAGTATTCAACTGAGCTATGCCACATAAAAAATTTCTTCAACCTGCATGCAATTATAACATATACATACAACACTCTTGCGGAAGATTTACATATAACGTAAACAAATAATTGCATTCTCTAAATATACGATTTCATGCTAAAATAACAGTAAACACAAATATGCAACATATACAGGGAAATACTCATAAACATACAAACAATTATAATAACACATATGATAAACTGTAACATAAGCATGTAATTAACAATGCAACATGTAAATTTATCACATGATTGGTACTTATCTTGAAAATATTGCCACCAACTGCATACAGACCGTTCACAAACCTCCCAGCCTTAGACTACACTGTTCATCACTCTCAAAAGTGAGTCACCCCCGAGATGGGACTAAACTACACCCGGGTAAAGGGATTCATAACTAGGCTAAAGGCTCATAGACAAAAATAAAGACTCAGTCTCAAGTTCTCACTCAAATAACATCCTACAGCCTCTCATTCCCCACATGCATGTCCCACCCAAGGAAGTGTGCCCCTTCTCTGCTCAACAGTCCTTCGGCTACCCCACTTCCCTTCCAGGGTTTCAACAACAGGTCGGACAAGAAGTCTTAGATCATTGTAGCTACAGTTTAGCACCTTCAGGAAATCAATTCCCAACAATTCTCTCTCTCAAATAATTTCTCACGGGCCTAACAACCCACCTCTTCAATTTCCCACGAGCCTGACAACCCGATTCTTAAATCCTGCTCCCAAGCTAACCAGGCACACCAACCGGAAATGTTTATGGAAACAGGCTCAGATACAGTGAAATGAATGTCTGAAGGATAATTGATTGTGTGAGTGAAATGGTCATGGAATCATTGACTGGATGACTGAATGATGGAAGGAACCATGGGAGAGATGATCGTCAGAATGATCGTGAGGGTGATCGTAAGAATGATGGTGAATTTTTCCAAATGAGCTAAGTCCCCGCGATATGTATGCATGTCCCCAACTTGACACTTGTCATGTTGGAAGCTACTTTGTTCCACTTGTCCCCAACTTTAGAACTTAGGATAAAATAATTATCCATACTTTATGTTTTAATAAATATTAATATAATATTCCTTTTTGGCTTAAGCTCTCTAGCTTAGCCCTTTCCCTTAAATTTCGGCCCTCCCTTTCCCTAACTGGTGGAGTTTAGTCCCCCATCTCTTTTATCGTGGTCATTCTACGCGTAGCGATGTATTTTATATTAATCATGAGACATATACAAAATAGGCACACTGGCCTTTAACATCTAGGTGCTTTGGCCTAATTCCAAAACATAAGAATTCCAGTTTATAATAACTGGTTCACCAACCTATAACACATATCATATACACAAGGCTAGATGACCTCCATACTACGCTCACTTTAGTTACTGCGCGTGGTATCTGGGAATGTGCACACTACATCATTTTACTGTGCAATGCATGCGTGCACTATGCCATGAAAGGTGCATTACAAAATGATGTCAAAATAGCTCACCAGCTTAAGTATACTTACATTACATTTACAATTGGGTTCGACCGAGGGATATTAAAACACTGACTATCCATGATGCCATATATCAACACTCCCTCCCAACTGAGGAAGTCAGCTCCTCCCTTTCAACCAAGGGAGGTATCTCCACTATATCATCTCTAAGACGTACTAGCATGATGAAAATGCATCATATCTAAGTTGTACCGACATGATGTGGAGTATCATATTTATCATCTCTAAGCCGTACTAGCATGATGTGAATGCATCATATCTAAGTTGTACTTGGATTATTTATATCAATGTCTCTGCATCATCTCCAAGCTACACTAGCATGGTGCCAATGCACTATCTCTAAGTTGTACTGGCATGATGCAAGCCATATGCATCATCTCTAAGTTGTACTATCATGATGTTATTGCATCATATCTAAGCTATACTAGCATGATGCAACTCAGGCATATGCATCATCTCTAAGGTGTACTAGCCTGATGTTAATGCATCATATCTAATTTGTACTAGCAAGATGTGTTTCAGTGCATCTATATCATAGCTAAGCTATAATAGCATGATGTTGAAGTATCATATCTAAGATGTAATAGCATGATACAGATCAATACTCCTTATGTCATTTGTACTCCTTGCCCAATCTGAATTGGTAAATACATGCAGTTGTAAATCACTATTTGAGTCATATCTCAAACCATAATTTAGCATCCCACGAAGATATCTCAAAATTTTCTTTACAGTTATCCAATGCTCATGTCTAGGTTCCACCTAGAACTAGCTCAATCTGTTCACAACAAAGAAAATGTTTGTTTGGGTATTAACCAGATACATCAATGAGCCAATCAATTGTAGGTAGAGGGATGAGTCTACTAGATCAAAATCAAAGTCTCTTGCCTTCCTCAGATCCGTCACCATAGGAGTTTCCATGGATTTTAAATCCATCATCCCAAACTTCTAAAGAATCTTTATAACATACTTCCCTTTCCCCAGGAAGATTTCAGCACACTTTCGCTATATTTCTAGTCCCAAATAATAATGCATGAGACCAAGATCCTTCATATTGAATTCAAAGGCTAACTCCATCTTACACTGAATAATGAGAGGCTTTCCACCCGTCGGAAAAAAATCATGAAAATATAGTAGCCAGATCACATGTGCATCATTCACAACATTGTAATAAGGATATGGATCATAGCTCTATGAAAATCTAAGTTTCGTTAAGTAACTATCAATTTTTCCATACCAAGATCTATGTATACTTCTTCCCCTATTACTCCATTGAGTAAAGTGGTCTTTACATCCATCTAATGTAAACTCCAACCCATGGATGCTGCAAGATATATGCTGACTCTAATAGAGGTGTATCTAGCAACTGGAGAAAACGTCTCACCATAGTCTTCTCCCTCCTGCTGGGAGAACCCTCTAGCCACAAATCTTTCCTTGTATTTATCGATACTTCCATCCACTGCATGCTTTATCTTGTAAACCCATTTTGAAGTGACTACAAAATTTCCTTCATATCTAGGCACAATTTCCCATACATCATTTTTCATTATGGATTGATATTCTTCCATCATAGCTTCTTTCCATTCTTTCTTCTTGACTGATAGACAAATATCCTCAAGTGTTCAACACTTGGCTTCTTTTCCGGAGAAATATTCTTCTAGAGTCATGTTATTCAATATACGATGAGGACTTCTATTATGAACATATACAGCTCCCTTAACTACTTCTCCCCATAGAAACATGGATAGATTCTGGTCATTCATCATTGCCTTAACAAATTCTTCAATGGATCGGTTCTTTCTTTCTGCCACTCCATTATGTTGAGTATTATGTGGGACAATTAGCTCCCTTATAATCCCTACTTGTTTACAAAAGGCAACGAATTCCTTGGAGGTGTATTCTCCTCCGTTATCAAACCTCAAGATTTGTATCTTCTGCTTAGTGAGGAGGTTGACATTTGGTCCACACACATCTGAGTGAATGATGTTCAAAAATCCTTTATCTTACCATGCTTTCTTTAGAATTGGTACTTGGTGAGATCACTTAACTCATCGCTTGATGGGGTCATATGCTCCATGTTTGCAACTGTCACTCTAGATCCTTCTTAGAGCTATCGCCTGGTAACCTAGATGGAACAAGAACAACAAGAGAAAAATTATTTCCAATAACATTTTCATAAGAACATATCTATGGTAATAGGGATCATAGAATTACAAAGGTGACCTACCTAGGAACAAGAAATATCTTCTAGAGGATATGTTAGTTCATCAAACAAGTGCAATAAGCATTTATATCAATGAAACCAAGTATACCTAGCAGTAATAGAGCCTTTCAAAGATTTTTGTCACAACTATAGTGTTTACTTGTACTGTGGCAACTATCAAACTTGATATGTGAAAATTGAAACTTAATAATTTTTTATCAATCAAACCTAGAACCTAGAGCCTCAACTACTTGTTCCTATGAATGTAATGAATCCAAGATTACTACTTGTACAAGGTCTCTTTTACATTCCTTGCAAAACACACTCATGCTTTGTTGGATGATATAACATGAAAATCATATACAAATGCATACCTTTGAAATTTGTAGCATCGTTCAACTTGTCTTCTAATCTAAAACTAGATACCATCTTGAGAAGAAGAGGTTAGAAGCTCAATCAAAAAGGTTAAATGATTAGAACAAGCTAGAAACTCTGAAATTTAAACTTTGACTAGAAAATCAATTTTGACTAAAATTCAAACATTGACTTTGACCAGTTAACCTTTGACTTTGACTTTGACCATTCAACCTTTAACTTTGAAAAGTCAACCTTTGGCTTTGACATTGACCCAAAAACTCAAACTTGACATTTTTGTTGGTTGAGGACACAAGAGGGTGTGCTAGGCTAAGGCGTGTTGATTTTTCACTAGGCTAGGCTCAAGCATAAAGTTCAATCCAATTTTATAATTTTAATTGAACCATAGACAATTGTAGTTACACCATAAACAATTTTCTATAGTAACCAAGATCACAAGAAGAAATACCATGCACAAGTACACAAGAATTATCCTGGGAAACCCTTCTCAACAAGGGAAGAAAACCCAGCCAATCCTTTGCTATATTCTTCAAGAGAAACACCTCCCACACTAAAGACCTAGAACACAAAAGGGTGATTACAAAACCAAGAAGGCTAGCGCCCAAGAGAGGTGCACACTTCAGCCCTAGAATAAGTACTTGCTGAAATTTCCAAAATCACATGTGTGTTCTATTTCCTCAATGGGGAAATGACCTTTATTTATACCAGACTAGACATACCAAAAATGGTGTCTATTGGAACAATAGGCCCGAACTCAATAACTCAGAATATAATTAATAATTACCATATCAATTATCTTTTACTTTATGGTGGGGCTGACATGTACCCTTTACATCACAATTAGGGTTACAGGTAAATATAACTCTTAGAAAATATAACAAGGGATCTCACACACCCATTATTGCTAAGCCACTAGGGGCACTTCCACCTGTGCTCAACCACAGGGACATCCAAGTCAACAAATATCTATCTCACTGAGTCTCACATCAGAATCATCTGAACACACACTCACCAGTGCTCAACCACTAGGATCACGTCCACCTATGCTCAGTAACAAGGATGTCCTACTCAACATATCTCTATCTCACTGAGTCTCACAGGATAATCATCTGGAGTATCACATCGTATCAACTCTCTACACAGAGGAGAATAGTAAAACCCATCACATGGGCTCCTTCACCCCTCACAAGGGTACACATCATTTCATCTCAAATGACACACCCATCTCATGGGAATCTTCCCTTCTCAGGGGAACACAACATTCCATATTCATCTTAGAGAGGAACAACACACCCATCTCATGGGAACACCCAACTGGTGGTCTCTCTCACGGGATGACTCACTTAGTCTGTGTCCTAGAGGATGTCTCACAAAGTTGTAATCATCAACACTCCCTCTCAGCTAGGGAGGAATTCTCCACGAGGACAAGTCTCTCATGGAAGTACTCGAACTTCATATTGGATGTAATCATCAACACTCCCTATCAACTAGCGAGGTATTCTCCACCAGGAAAATTCTCTCACGAAAGTACTCGAACTTCATCTTGGAAAGTGGTTTGGTGAAGATATTTTCAATCTGCTCATGTGTAGGAAGGTACTGCATGTGTATTGCTTTCCTCTGCACCATGTCTCTAATATAAAGATATTTTATTTCAATGTGTTTTGATCTATCGTGAAACACATGGTTCTCAAAGAGATTCACATAGCTCTGGTTATCACAATGAATAATGGTGGGATCCATCTGATGATCAAATAAATATGTTAGGAGCTTGTGAAGCCACACTGCTTCGCGGACTGCCACACTCAAGGCTATATACTATGCTTCTATAGTACTCAAGGACAAAGAGATTTGTTTCCTGCTACACCAGGAAACCATGGCAGACCCTAAGGTAAAACAACAACCAGATGTGTTATTCTGGTACATAGCACTCCCTACCCAATTTGCATCGACATATCCCTTCAAATTCAAGTCTACACTGGAAGCATATCTCAGGCCATATCCAATTGTGCCTCGTAGATATCTCAATACATGCTTAATTGTTATCCAGTGAGTTTATCTCGACTGACTCATGAAATGACTAAGTACATTCACTACATAGCATATATCAGGTCTGGTGTTAACCAGATACATCAATGATCCAATCAGTTGTCAGTACAAGTGTGAATCAATCTCGCTTGAATCAACATCATTCATTTTCTTCAAATCCATAACCATTGGTGTAGTCATGGATTTGCACTCTATTATACAAAACTTCTTCAATATATTCACCATATATTTTCCTTGACTCAGGAAAATCGTGTGAGTTCTCTACCATACTTTTGATTCCAAGAAGTAGTGCATCATACCCAGATCCTTTATCTCGAAATCAGAAGTCAATGCTCGCTTGTATTCAACAATAAGTCTTTATGAACCGTTAAGGAATAAATCATCCACATACTGGACCAAGATCAACCAATCGTCACCGACAATATGATAATATTGGTTTGTATCAACAACACTCTTGTTGAAGCCCAAACTCATCAAGAATCCATCCATCTTCTCTTACCAAGAATGAGGTGCATGATTTAGTCCATACAGGGTTTTGTTCAACCTGTACACATGATATTTCTCATTGTATATCATGAATATCTCTGGAAGATCGTTGTAAACTTCTCCCTCAATCTCACCATTGAGAAAGGATGTCTTTACATCCATCTGATGTAGTTTCCAACTCATGGATGATAGTACAAATGGAAGTGTATTGGGCTACTGGATCAAATGTCTCATCATAGTCAACTCCCTCTACTTGTGAGAATCCTCTGGCTACAAATCTCGCTTTGTATTTCTCAACACTTCCATCAGTTGCATGATTGATCTTATAGATCCACTTGGAAGTTACTACAAACTTCTCTTCTGGTCTTGAAACAATATCCCATACATCATTATTCAAAATGGACTGATACTCTTTTGTCATCTTTCCATACCTATTGACCTATTGTTTCTTCATGAAAAGAAGGATTTGTATCAATAACTCGAAAAATCTTTGGTCTATTTCTCTCTCGGAATCTGCTTTGAGGAGCTTCATGTCTCTCTACCTCTTGTAGAATTTGTTGAGCTCGGGTAGGCCTTTTATGGATTGTTGCAATGTCTTTGGGGATATCAACTGGAGAAAATGGAATATTGGTTGACTCCTTCTGAACTGTTGAAGGGGAGAAGGTAACGTCTCTTCCTTCTTCTCAAATAGTTTGACTCCCTCTGAGTCAAGTAACTCCCTCTGAAGTCTGAAGGATAGATATATTCCTTTTCATGTTTTCTAACTTGGAAATATATCATGTCTTCTCAGGTTCTCTACTGATTATACAATATTTTGATGACCTTCGTACTAGGATAATAACCAAGATTACCTTTTGTACTAGAATAATAATCAATCAATAAATTTTTGACTCCCGTACCAAGGATAATGGTCTAAGTTATGTGGTTCCCACACTAGGGACAATACCCTTCACTATAAAAAAATGAAATCAACCATAGGTTAATGATTAAATCAAAAAAATTACCTTAGTCCACAATCATGCTCAATCTTGCATTTGGTTTAGAGGAATTATTCCTCATCTCTCTTGTCTTCATCCTTTTGAGGTGGGTCTGGATCAATGTCAATGATGGTAGCATATTGTCTTCCTTTCTTTATTGTAGGACAATTTCTTGTGTAGTGTCCATACTTGTCACATTTGAAGCATTGGATCTGTGTCATGTCTCTTCTCTAATCATAACCTGAAGCTGATGAAATATTCTCATATTTAAATGTTTGATTGAAGTTTCTTTTAAATCTTCCTCCTTTCTTTGTATGAAGTGAAAGAGCATGATTTCCATCAGGAGGGAAGTCTTCCACTCCTCTAGCTCTAAGTTTGATTTCTTCTTGGGTACCGTATGTCCACAGATGATCAAAAGTAGGTAGTTTTTCTCTTCCATTGATGCTTTTAAGAAATGGTTCCCAATGTTTTGGAAGATTATTTAGAGTGTTCAAAAGAAATTCTCTATCAGATATGATTTCTCCAATGGCACCTAGCTGATCTTCGATATTTGACATCTTCATAAACAAGGCAACAACAGTGTCACCTTTTGTCATCTTGATATTTTGAAGTTGGTCTTTCAATATAAGAGATCTTTGGGTTTTTTCACTCCCAAACATATTCTTTAATGCTTCATACATTTCATAATATGTCTTCAGGTTTGAAATACAAGGTAGGAGATGATCTCTTACTGAGTAGATCATTATTTTTCTTTCCTTGACGTCTTCTTCCTTCCTTTCTTCCTTCTCTTCATCAATAGTTGTTTCTGGTAAAGATCTTTGTATTATCCACAATAGATATTCCTCTTCAAGAGTGATCTTAAGTCTTGATTTCAAGGAGCTGAAGTTGCTTGACCCATCAAGCCTATCTTCCACCACGGTTTTTTTCTTCATATTTTTAGATTCTTCACAAACCCTTGCCAATTGGGCTAGAAAACCTAATGACTAGGCTAGGCTAGCAACCTTAGGGTTTTTTGGGCTTATGAATGCCAACAATAAGCCTTAAGAGAGTCACATGAATACTCGTGAGTTGAAAATCTCCTTCAATGAGCTGTAGAAACCCTAAAACCAAAAACATATGCAGAAAATTTTGAAACCCTAGAAACCCTAGGGACAAAAATTCAAAATGCTCGGAATTTCACTCTAAGAGTCTCAAGAGGTGTTTTGGAGGAGGTTGTTTTCTCCTATGCCACTTTTAGCCCCAAAGTCCAAGTATTAAAAGCTGAAACTGAAAAAGGAGGGGCGTACGAAATTTTTGGAAACCCTAGGAGGGTCATATAATTCTGCAAAGGTGAAAGGATGATCGGTAGATGCTTGTGCAATGGGTTGTTCAATACCTAAGCTCTAATTCCATGTTTATTTTTCACTAGTCTAGACTCAATCATAAATTTCAATCCAATTTTATCATTTTACTTGAACCATAGACAATTGTCGTTACCCCATAAACAATTTGTTGTAGTAACCAAGATCACAAGAAGAAATACCATACACAAGTACACAAGATGTATCCTAGGAAACCCTTCTCAACAAGGGAAGAAAACCCATCCAATAATTTCCTATAATCTTCAATAGAAATACCTCCCACACCATAGACCTAACACACAAAAGGGTGCTTACAAAACCAAGAATGCTAGCACCCAAGATAGGTGCGCACTTCATCCCTAGAATAAGTACTTGCTGAAATTTCCAAAATCACATGTGTTCTATTTCCTCAATGTGGAAATGACCTTTATTTATACTAGAATGGACATACCAAAAGTGGTCTCTATTGGCACAATAGGGCCGACCTCATTAACTCATAATATAATTAATAATTACCATATTAATTATCGTTTACATTAATTATCTTTTACTTTATGGTGGGGATGACCTGTACCCTTTACATCACAGTTAGGGTTACAGATAAATCTAACTCTTATACAATATAGTAAGGGATCTCACACACCCACTATTGCTCATCCACTAGGGACATGTCCCCCTGTGCTCAGCCATAGGGACATCCAATTCAATAGATCTCTATCTCATTGAGTCTCATAGAAGAATCATTTGGAAACACACTCACCAGTGCTAAGACACTAGGATCACATCCACCTATGATCAGCCATAAGGATGCTCTACTCAACAGATATCTATCTCACTGAGTCTCACAGGAGAATCATCTGGAATATCACATCGTCTCAACTCTCTACACAAAGGAGAACAGTAAAACCCATCACATGGGCTCCTTCACCCCTCACAGGGGTACACATTGTTTCATCTCAAATGACACACCTATCTCATGGGAATATTCCCTTCTCAATGGCACACAACATTCCATATTCATCTTAGAGAGGAACAACACACCAATCTCATGGGCACGCCCAACTCATGGGCTCTCTCACAGGATGACTCATTCATTCTGTGTCATGGAGGATGTGTCACATAGTTGTAATCATCAACAATGCACACAAGAATATTCAGAAATTAAGTCCAACACTTCATTTAAGGTGCCAAATAATTATATTAGGGTTTGTTGCAACTACAAAATTAGAAACCCTAGTTGCAGTTACAACTAGTGCTATAACGAGCTTGACAAAGAACTCTCGCTCTACCTTCCAGTGGTTACATTGTTCTTAAGGTAGTGTGGTCCCATAACTTGTTAAAATATTCGATGTGCTCATTTTACCATGGACAATATCACTATTGTCACCCAACCATAGGCACACAACCACCCCCGAGCACCATAACCTTTGCTAGATAGAATGATTATGGAAGAAACACTAGAACTAACCGATAACCAAGAGAGAACATTTTTCTCCAAAGATATCTCACCGGATAGAAAGTCCCAAATCCATAGAACAAGAACAATGCTCAACTACAACAGTTGTAGTTGCGGTTACCAAGAATATAAAAATACCACCAAGAATTTCACCAAGAAAACCACCAAGAGATACTAGAAGGTAGGGTGCACATCTTAGGCTAGATGGCGCTAGAGAGAGACACCAAGAAACACCCAAAAATATACACCTCCCATTCTTGCAGCTATAGCTCCAAAATTGAACTACACTTGAGAGAGTGAGTGAGGTGAGTGAGTACAAATGAGCTCAAGCACCCTCTATTTATAGTGCTCCTTGTCACCAGTCTAGGCTGACTTCTCTTTCTGGAGGGTTATACTTTAATATTAATTATTTTATTGAGATAACTTGTCTTCTAGGTTTTCTACACATCTGCTTAGGGTTTCTCTTGCTTCTAGAATATTCTATTCTAGCCAAAGGTTACACATGGAGGTTAATACCTCCTGCAACTACCATAATATCAACACTCCCTCCTAGCTAGGGAGGTATTAATTGTAACGGTATTAAACACATCAATCCATTTCACATGTAATGGGAAAGGCTCACATAGTATTGCAGACCATTCTATAGGTAACATCATCATAGCCACGTAGGATATCCCATGATCACATAGATCAAGTCATGAGCATCATCATCACTATCCATCTAGCTGGTAATCACCTCCAACAATACTAGTTGGCACACTAGCCTAGGAAACACCTTCAATACTAGTGGTAGTCTCCATGGAAATCCAATAGTAGTACACAGTTATTACAATTCCATCCAATAGATCACAACAATGTCGATCCATAGTAGTACACAATTGTTATCCAGTGGTATACAACCACTCCTAGTAGAGAACAACTACTATCTAGTGACATACAATCAATACTAGTGGAACACATCCACCACAGTATTACATAGCTACTGTCTAGAGACACACAGTCTCCATTGTAATCAACTAATAGCTACATAAGCTATCACCATGGAGTACAACAATCTCCTGGCATCAAATCATATCATCCTTTGCATCATCTCTCGAGGCCATACTCCATCTAAGTAATCAGGAGTGATGTTGAATAAGTCATGTGCTAGACTTAGCTCACTCAACAGAGTGTCTCACATAATTCATTCACTCAATAGAGTGATATTGGGACCATTCTTCCTATCCTTGTCATTTCCTGTGACACAGAAAGAATGATTGTTCCAACGGATAATGAAATCCCTGCAATGAGATACAAGGACCATTATTCTAATCCAAAAATATGTCCTAGAATGATGATTTTCCTCTCAGATGTTGAAATACACGCAATGGACTAGAAGGACCATTCTTTTAATCCGGACATACGTACTAGAAGAATGTTTGTCCTCCCCGTTAGCACTTCGTCAATCTATTTGGCTGATAAACAGACAATGAAGGTAACTTTTTCAACCAACTTTGAGACTCGAAACTAGCCTTTCGGATCTAGAGAGGTCTCTCTCAGAAATGGCACGGTCTCCACGCAGGATATGACTTTGAAAACAATGGCTAGATCTAACACCTATGGTAAAATGGTTTTTGGTTATATTGGCACAGAAAAGTAAAACTTGGGCTATGGGGTCAATCTGAGGAAGAGACGAAACAAGTGACTCAGTGACTGGATTCGAGAGGAGAAGGATAGGTGAGCAACAACCTTCAGTATAAACCATAAATTGTGGAGGGAGATAAACACAAGAAGTAACTCAAGAGCGTCGTTGCGGACGAATTTGGAGTTAGCTTGAGAGGAAAATGTTTTTTCTAAGTGGCGTGAATAAGGGGTGTTGTACAATGAATCCACAGGTTTGAATATTCATTCCGAAATAGACATTATAAGATATGAAATAAAAGGCAAAAAAAAACACATACGCAAATAAAGGGACAAAATACATCCAACTATCGCAACTAGAATCTTTTCATCAAATCACAGGACCTTTTCATTAAATTTCGATCAAAAAATCAGATTACATACAATAGCAGTCATTTACTCAATTTGCCAACCAACCCTGTTTACATGAAAATGATCTCCATATATAGAAATATAATGTCACCCTTGGTTTTTAGGTCGAGCTAATCTCTCCTGGAATCATGGATTCGTTTTCTTTGAAAGAGAACAATAACTTCGACGGATTTACTAAAAATAGGAAACCCAACTTTTCCAAATCATAATTGTAACCAAGATATTCTTTACAATAATTGATCATGATCAAAACTAGACCCTATGGTTGTGATAAGTCATACTTTTCACTGCTGGACACTTTATCATCCCTGCACAGCAAGTCTTCTACGCAACAGTAACCTACAACAAAAATGCAGTAGAATACGTAGCAAACTGGGAAAATAGGCGTTAAAGATGAAATTGTATCTCACTCATAAAAAACTATTTTTAGAATATGGAAGAGGTTTTTGTATTTAGGATCGTTATAAAGAAAAAACTCTCTCGGTTTCTTGAAATTCATATCCAGCTAGCCGGAACATGTGTCACAAAAACATGTCTCGGACAGGAAATCACGAAAAACTGAAAAATAGGGCTCAAATATTCCTTTGAATATCCCAATCCATGACACATTTTACAAATCAGAGAGAGGTTTTTATTATTTGGGTTTTCCTCGACATAAACCTCTCGAGGATTTTCAAAATTCCTCTCCATTTGGTCTGAAATTGATCTTGAATTTTACCACTAAACCAATAATTAGTGCAGTGCGACCTGTAGCCTGTGTGCGGGAAAATCCACTGCGCGACGACATCCTCTACGTGACAGAATCCTCTGCGTGAAAGAATATATTGTGCGACAACATCCAATGCGCAACATCATCCAATGCGTGACAAAAATCCACTGCGTGACAGAATCCACTATGCGACGGGAATCCACTGCGCGACAAAACCCTCTGCGTGACAGAATCCATTGCACGAAAGAATCCTTTGCGAGATGAAATCCACTGCATGACGAAATCCTTTGCACGATGAAGTACTCTGCGTAGTGCGTAGCATATTTTGCAACGTGTAGTTGCAAATGGAAATGGGACAAATAAATGATAAGATTTATTTTGAAACTAACCCTTGGAGATGTTAGATTATTCCAGTCATAAAAACAATGTGGGTGTTAACATGCATGACTTTGCAAATTGTTTACAAACCTATAAACTTAGATATGATCATTATGGTTATAACAATTGGCTCCAATGGGGATGTTATCCTCCTTGTGATGTAGCAAAGAAAAGTAGACCAGGTGTCGATCCATTGGACTACTCCCAAACTCAACTTTTCAACTGTAACTTGTAACCTGCATCTGCTGAAAGCCAAAAACTATATATGCCCCAAACTGAAATCTAAAACTAAGCTGAAAATGAAAACTGCAGATTGCTGAAAGAAATTCTCATAGTACCAAGATTATTCTCACTCCTACCTACCCTAAAAATGATGAAATGAATACTCAATCAAGTGATGCTAAAGTGCCAATGCAACCAATCAAGAAATTGTCTTCTCGATTTTTCTTCGCTCACATCTTTCTTAAGAAGGCGGAAAAATGTCAAATATGGCAGCTGGAAACGAAATTTGAATCCAAAACTTGCACTTATGAATGAAACAAACTCCTCCTTCACTGAAGATTGTAATAGGATGGCCACAGGATCTTGAAAACCATGAAAAATCATTTCTTCTTGATGAGCAAAAACAGAAAGACAAGCCTCTTTCATAAGTGTTTTTTGTTCTTTCTCTATTTCTTCTATTTTGAGAACATCTTCAAATGAAATGGCAGCAATACATTTGTCTACTCTTCCATGCATATCAAAAACATTCATACATTCTTTAACATCTTCAAATGTGATAGCCATATTATGTGTGTCCTCTTGTTCATCAAACAATTCTGATTTGGTTTTATTAAACTTCTGGAAATTTGCTTGAGGACTGTCATTTTGAATTTCAAATGAATGAATGGAAATAAATTCTTGTTCATAACCTTCTTGTAAATGTGAAAAGATAACATCATGAAATATTTCACAGTCTAGAGTTCCCATGGATGTATTTCCAAAACCATGATTTTCAAATGAATCAAATAAAACAATTTCCTGTTCATTATCTTTCTATATTTTTTATTGTAAAGTGGCATACATTGTTTTGTTACTTTCCTGAAACTCTATGTCATGTGTTTGTTCATTGCTTGAAGTTTCCATAGATTAAGTTTTAGAATCCTCATCCATGTCTAGGCCACTTAGAATTTGAACAACCACACCATTCATAGGGGAAGAAAGACAACTTTGAAACACTTTGTCTTGCTGGAAATCTTGTTGAATATCTCCATCAAGTTCAGGAGAAGGAAAATGACCTTTAACAACAATTTCTTGATCAGCTTCATCTTCAACCAAAGGAGGGGCTACTTTTTATTTTTGGGATGAATATTCATAAAGGGCTTCTATGATTTCATCATTCATACACTCTTCATCACCAAAAACATTTTCAAGGTACTTAATGAAATGTTCACAAAATTCACAAAAATATTCAAACGCCAAGGATGAAGAATTAGATTCTCCATTATTCTTAAAGAATGTTATATGGAAATATTTAAGAGAGTATAAGATGCCTGATTTTAAACCTTCATACCATAATTTTGCTTTCCCCTCTAAAGTAGGAATAAACATTTTCATCAAACAATCCTCATGAAATTCAACCCCCAACTTACATATGTGCCTGTGAAATCTAATCAAGTGCAAGGCAGCATCATTTCCTTTCACATCTTCGAATTTAGGAAAATATTTTTTCCAATTTATGTGAGGGATACGATTTGGAAAGCTAGGAATATGAGATCGATTCATTGGAGCATACCTTGCAGATATTGAACTCATCTTCGGACAGTGGAGTTGTCAATGATTTTTTGGAAACTGGATTCTGCATTAAGAGTGGAGTCACTAATGAAAATTTAAATTTATGGATTCTTCTAGCAGTGGAATCACCTTCAACTGATTTTATGATGTGTGGAGTTTCCAAAGTAGAAATACATCCAATATGTGCCTAAGTGTCTACTTCTCTTAGACCTTAGAACTGCAACAATGGCATTCTTCCCAGGGAAAGTTTCATTCAATTTCATCCCCGGCAATGACGTCATAATGTTAGCACTCCATAAATCTATTTGGTTGATAAACATACAGCAAAGGTAAATTTTTCAACCAACTTTGAGACCCAAAACTAGCCTTTCGGATCTAGAGACAGCTCTCTCAGAAATGACGTGGTCTTCGCGCAGGATATGACTTTGAAAACAATGTCTAGATCTAACACCTATGGTAAAATGGTTTATGGTTATATTGGCGCAGAAAAGTAAAACTTGGGCTATGGGGTCGATCTGAGGAAGAGACGGAACAAATGACTCGGTGATTGGATTCGAGAGGAGAAAGCTAGGCAAGCAACAACCTTCATTGTAAACCATAAAGTGTGGTGGGACAAAAACACAGGAAGTAACTCAAGAGCGTCGTTGTGGATGAATTCAGAGTTAGCTTGAGAGGAAAATGTTTTGTCTAAGTGGCGCGAATAAGGGGAATTGTACAGTGAATCCACAGGTTCGAAAATTCATTCTGAAATAGACAGTATAAGATATGAAATAAAATGTAACAGGAAACACATACGTAAAGAAAGGGACAAAATACATCCGACTATCACAATTAGAATCTTTTCATCAAATCACAGGACCTTTGCATTAAATTTTGATCAAAAACTCATATTACATATAATAGCAGTCGTTTACTCAATTTTCCAACCAACCCTATTTACATGAAAATGATATCCATATATAGAAAGATAATGTCATCCTTGGTTTTTAGGGTTGAGCTACTCTCTCCTGGAATCATGGATCCGTTTTCTTCAAAAGAGAACAATAACTTCGACGGATTTACTAAAAATAGGAAACCCGACTTTTCCAAATCATAATCGTAACTGAGATATTCTTTACAATCATATATCATGATAAAAATTATACCCTATGATTGTGATAAGTCATTATTTTCACTGTTGGACACTCTGTCATCCCTGCACAACAAGTCTGCTATGCAACAGTAACCTACAACAAAAACGCAGCAGAATGCGCAACAAACTGGGAAAATAGGCATTAAAGATGACATTGTATATCACTCATAAAAAACTATTTTTAGAAACTGAGAGATATTTTTGTATTTAGGATCGTTATAAAGAAAAACCTCTCTCAATTTCTTGAAATTCATCTCCAGCTAGCTGGAATACGTGTCTCAAAAACATGTCTCGGACAGGAAATCACGAAAACTGAAAAATAAGGCTCAAAGATTCCTTCGAATATCCAATTCTGTGACACATTTTACAAATATGAGAGAGTTTTTTATTATTTGGTTTGTCCTTGACAAAAACCTCTCGAGGATTTTCAAAATTCCTCTCCATTTGGTCAGAAATTGATCTTGAAGTTGACCACTAAACCAATAATTAGCGCAGTACGACCTGTAGCCTGTGTGTAGAAAAATCCATTGCGCGACGACATCCTCTACGCAATGACATCCTCTGCGTGAAAGAATCCTCTGCATGACAGAATCCACTACGCGACAGCATCCACTGCACAACAAAATCCACTGCACGACGGAAATCCATTGCGCGAAAAAATCCACTGCACGACAAAATCCATTGCGTGACGAAAATCCACTGTGTGACAGAATCCATTGTGTGACAGAATCCACTGCGCGACAGAATCCACTGCGCGACGAAATCCATTGTACGACATAATACTTTTCACGATGAAGTGCTCTGCGTAGGGCATAGAAGATTTTGCAGCGCGCAGTTGCAAATGGAAATGGAACAAATAAATGGTAAGCTTTCTTTTGAAACTGACCCTTGGAGATGTTAGATTATTCCAGTCATAAAAACAATGTGGGTTTTAACATGCATGACTTTGCAAGTTGTCAAAAAAACTATAACCTTAGCTATGAAAATCATGGTGCTAACACTCCCAGATGTTGAAATCCATGACATGGGATACAAGGACCATTCTTCTAATCTGGACATATGTCTTAGATGAATGATTTTCTTGGACCATTTTCCCTCTGGCCACTACTGTAAACTCAGGGAAAATGTTGTTCCTCTACCAATCTCCCCACTCTGGTCACTATTGTGAACTCAGGGAGATGGACCATTCTTTTAATATAGACATACATCCTAGAATAATAGATTTCCTGGACCATTTTACCTATCCTAGAAATGCCCCGGGAGAATATATGTCCATGGTACATCAACAATCTGTCAACTTGGACCATCCTCCATAGGGAGAATGTGTTTCCACCAACAATATGTCAACCTGGACCATCCTCCACAAGGAGAATGCCTCTCCACCAACAATCTATTATGCCTGGACCATTATCCATCTAGAGAATGTATGTCCACTAGCACACTGACTATCTATGATTCCATATATCAAAACTCCCTCCCAAAAAAGGAATCCATATCCTCCCTTTCAACCAAGGGAGGTATCTCCACTGTATCATCTCTAAGTTGTACTAGCATGATGCAAATACATCATATCTAAGTTTTACTGGCATGATGTGGTGTATCATCTATATCATCTCTAAGTTGTACTAGCATGATGTGAATGCATCATATCTGAGTTGTACTTGCATGATGTAGATCAATGTCTTTGCATCATCTCTAAGCCGCACTAGCATGGTGTCAATGCACCATCTCTAAGTTGTACTAGCGTGATGTGAGCCATATGCATCATCTCTAAGTTGTACTAGCATGATGCTACTGCATCATATCTAAGTTGTACCATCATGATGTGACTCAGGCATATGCATCATCTCTAAGTTGTACTAGCATGATGCTACTGCATCATATATAAGTTGTACCATCATGATGTGACTCAAGCATATGCATCATCTCTAAGTTGTACTAGCATGATGCATATCAAGACATATGTATCATATCTAAGGTATACTAGCATGATGTTGAAGCATAATATCTAAGTTGTACTAGCATGATACAGATCAATACTCCTTACGTCATCTGCACTCCCTATCCAATCTAAATCAATAAATCCATGCAATTGTACATCCCTATTTGAGGCATATCTCAAACTATAATTTAGTGTCCCACAAAGATAACTCAAAATGTGTTTTGCAGCTATCCAATGCTCATGTCTAGGTTCCACCTAGAACTCGCTCAATGTGTCCACAACAAAGAAAATGTTCGGTTGGGTAATAACCAAATACAGGGACAAGTCTACTATATTAGAATCAAAGTCTCTCAACTTCCTCAGATATGTCACCATGGGAGTTGCCATGGATTTGCAATACATCATCCCAAACTTATGAACAATCTTTACAACATACTTCCCTTTCCCCAGGAAGATTTCACCACACTTCTATTATACTTCTATTCCCAAATATTAATGCATGATACCAAGATCCTTCATATTGAATTCAGAGGATAACTCTCTCTTACAATAAAGAATGAGAGGCTATGCACTTGACAGAAAACAATCATCAACATATAGTAGTCGTATGACAGGTGCATTATTCACAACCTTATAATAAGGATACAGATCAACATAACTCTCATAAAATCCATGTCTCTTCAAGTAATTGTCAATTTGTGCATACCAAGCTCTATGTATACTTATTCCTCAATTACTCCATTGAGTAAAGCGATATTTACATCCATCTAATGTAAACTCTAACCCATAGATGGTGCAAGAGATATGATGGCTCTAATAGAAGTGTATCTGGAAACTGGAGCAAACGTCTCATCATAGTCTTTTCTCTCCTATTGGGAGTACCCTCTAGCCACAAATCTTGCCTTTTATTTATCGATACTTCCATCCACTGCATGCTTTATCTTATAAACCCATTTTGAAGTGACTACATAATTTCCTTCAGATCTAGGCACAATTTCCCATACATCATTTTTCATGATGGATTGATATTCTTCCATCATAGCTTCCTTCCATCTTTCTTCTTGACTGATAGCCAAAGTTCCTCAAGTGTTCAACACTTGGCTTATTTTTTGGAGAAAGCTTCTTCTGGAGTCATGTTATTCAATATACGATGAGGACTTCTATTTTGAACGTATATGGATTCCATAGTTGCTTCTCCCCATATAAACATGGATAGATTTTGGTCATTCATCATTTCCTTAACAAATTCTTCAATGGATTGGTTCTTTCTTTCTGCCACACCATTATGTTGAGTATTATGTGGGACAATTAGTTCCCTCCTAATTTTGTTTGATTTACAAAAGGAAACAAGATCCTTGGAGGTGTATTCTCCTCCATTATTGTACCTCAAGATCTTTATCTTCCTCTTAGTGAGGAGGTTGACATTTTTTCCACACACATCTCAATGAACGATCTTCAAAAGTCCTTTCTCTTACCACACTTCCTTTAGAATTGGTACTTGGTGAGATCACCTATCTCATCGCTTTATGGGTCATCTGCTCCATGTTTGCAATTGTCACTCTAGATCCTTCTTAGAACTATCACCTATGACCTGCTCGGAACAAGAACAAAAAGAGAAAAATTATTTCCAATTTTTTTTTCATAAGAACATATCTATGGTAACAGGGATCATAGAATTACTAAGGTGACTTGCCCGAGAACGAAACATATCTCCTAGAAGAGATGTTAGTTCATCAAACAAGTGAAATAAGCATATATACCAATGTAACCAAGTATACCTAGCATTAATAAAACCTTTCAAATGTTGTTGTCACAACTATAGTGTTTACTTGTACAGTGGAAACTATCAAAATTGATATGTGCAAATTGAAACTTAACAAATTTTTTTCAATCAAACCTTGAACCTGGAGCCTCAATTGCTTGTTCCTATGAATACACTGAATTCAATATTACTTCTTGGACAAGGTCTCTTTTACATTCCTTGCAAAACACATTCATGCTTTGTTGGATGATATAACATGAAAATCATATACAAGTGCATACCTTTAAAATTTGTAGCATCGTTCATCTTGTCTTCTATTCTGAAACTAGACACCATCTTGAGAAGAAGAGGTTAGAAGCTAAATAAACAAGGTTAAATGATTAGAACAAGCTAGAAACTTTGAAATTTCAACTTTGACTACAAAATCAATTTGGACCAAAGTTAAACCTTTGACTTTGACTCTAACCAATCAACCTTTGACACTGCTTATTCCTATGAATGTACTGAATCAAAGATTACTGCTTGGACAAGCTCTCTTTTACATTCCTTGCAAAACACACTCCTGATTTGTTGGATGATATAACATGAAAAGCATATACAAGTGCATACCTTTGAAATTTGTAGCATCATTCAGCTTGTCTTCTATTCTGAAACTAGATACCATCTTGAGAAGAAGAGGTTAGAAGCTAAATAAAAAAGGTTAAATGATTAGAACAAGATAGAAACTTTGAAATTTCAACTTTGACTACAAAATCAATTTGGACCAAAATTCAACCTTTGACTTTGACTTTGACCAGTCAACATTTGAATTTTATTAGTTAACCTTTGAGTTTGACTAGTCAAACTTTGACTTTCACCCAAAAACTAAAAATTGACATTTTTGTTGGATGAGGACACTAGAGGGTGCACTAGGATAGGGCACACTAGAATATCCAAAAATTAGGTCCAACGCTTCACTTAAGGTTTCCAAAGAATTAGATTAGGGTTTGTTGCAACTGCAAAATCAGAAACCCCAGTTGTAGCTGCAACTAGTGCTATAACAAGCTTGACAAAGAACTCCTGCTCTACCTTCCAGCGGTTAGACTGTTCTGAAGGTAGTGTGGGCCCATAACTTGTTAAAATATTTGATGTGTTCATTTTACCATAGACAATATCACTATTGTGAGCCAAACATAGACATGCAACCATCCTCGAGCACCATAACCTTTGCTAGATAGAATGATTCCGAAAGAAATACTAGAACCAATAAATAACCAAGAGAATGCATATTTCTCCAAAGATATCTCACTAGATAGAAAGTCTCAAAGAAACATAACAAGAACAATTCTTAGTTGTAGCAGTTGCAGTTGCAGTTACCAAGAATATCATAATACCACCAAGAATTTCACCAATAATACCACCAAGAGATACTATAAGGTATGGCATACATCTTAGTCTAGATAGTGCTAGAGAGAGAGACCAAGAAACACCCCAGAATATCCACCTTCCATTCTCGCAGCTATAGCTCCAAACTTGAACTACACTTGAGAGACTGAGTGAGGTGAGTGAGTACAAATGAGCTCAAGTGCCCTCTATTTATAGTTCTCCTTGTCACTTGTCTAGGCCGACTTCTCTTTCTGGAGGGTTATACTTTAATATTAATTCTTTTACTGAGCCAACTTGTCTTCTAGGGTTTCTACACATATGTTTATGGTTTCTCTTGCTTCCAGAATATTATATTCTAGACAAAGGTTACACATGGAGGTTAATACCTCCCGCAGCTACCACAATATCAACATGTTATTAGTGTTTTAATTAAATACTTTATCAAATTGGTATAATTTACATGTTATCTTGTTCTCCTTGGATAAATTGTGTTTTGGAACCATAGGAAGGCTTGCTATAGAGATCTCTTCCATTGTTTTCATTCATTTTAAGCTTGTTGAAGCATATAAGGTTAATTTTAGGGCTTGTGATTGTACTCCCATATATTTACCCTTATTGATAAATTCTAGAGCTTGTGATTGTACTCCTATAGGGTTTTATCACCTTGTTCCTTTGTTATAAGCCTTAGAAGACATAGGACAACTTCTAGGGTTTGTGATTATACTCTCCTATCTTGTTTTCCTAGAGGATTTAGACCTAGGTTTTATGATTATACTCCCGTAGGGTGTTATCCTTGTTTGTTCATGTTTTTATCCTCCATTGAGGTTTCATTTGTTGACTCCATATGCACAAGGAACTAAGATGACACTAGTCTTTCTCTTTTGTAATTGAATTTAGAACCCTAGCTCTCTTTCTCTCTCTCTCTCCTTGACGTGTTAGTTATAATTATCTTAGTTTCATTGCATCTTTAATTTTAGGTCATTTTATCCTATCATCTAGGGTTTGTTTACATTCTTATCCTTAAATCATCTCTAACATCACTTATTTATGCATTTTTGGTAATTTTCAGCCATTAGGGCTTGGCATCTTGCATCCATTTAACATAGTTTCATGTTATTTATTTTCAACAATGATTAGTTATTGTTTTTCTCATCTTTTATATTGCATTTAGAATATTTTCATTGGTATCTTAGCTAATTTTAGAACTTCTTTATTTCAGTTGTTATAAACTTGTTATTGTTGAAGTAAATCATATTGTATTACAGTTTTGTTACAACCATTTCTTTTTCTTTGATAGTTAGTGTTTTAGGGAATTTACTTTACTCATTGATTGTTGTTGATAGTTTATTGGTCTTCGAAACACCCCCAACACACTTCACATTATTTTTTCCTTTCCTTAACCACCTTGAACCTTAACCTATATAGTGATGCAATCAGGTAACCAAGATTAAGGGGTCGTAGACTTGCCTAGCCTTGCTATAGGATCCTTTGAGGTTACTAGGGAAGCCTCCCTTGTGTTGGACCTATTGACATGGTAAAAATTCCCCATGAAAACATGAGGGATGATTTCCTGATGGAAATTCCTAATCAAACCTACTCTGGTTTAGTATGGATATCTCCTTGATATGTGGGCATGGGGATTTTTCCCCGTTTCAACAAAATGACACTAGAAGAAGGGCTAGATGACAAGTTGAACATGTGGAGTATTTCTTGTTAATAATTTTTAATTATTAATGAATCATTCCCAAACCCCTAAATAGATATTTATTTCTAGTTTTGTACCTCGTACCACTCCTAGAAATATAATTGATCTCTTGTCAAAAGTTAAATTTGATGGTGAGGGAGAGACATCTACATCTAAACATATATTTTAGTTCGTTTGGAATTGATTTTCTCGTAAAGTTACTCATGAATGTTTCATGTGCAAGGTGTCCACTCTTACTTTTGAAATCTGGTTAAGAGTTGGTGTGAGACTTTGCCAGCCACCTCTATTCACACATGGAAATAATTTTTGTGTGAATTTTTGCATGATTTTCTTGAACGGGATACAACACAAGAAGAATTTTGTTTAATGTTTATGCATGTTTGCTATAGATTTCATTTGGATGATATTCCCTCTATCAGTGAATGGTTTCCATATCTAATTTCTCTTTCTAATGAACAATATCACTCAATGATTGATGAATTTGAATCAAGTATTGATGCTCACTCACATGTTGATTTATATTTACATGAAAATACCAAGGATACAAATTTTGTGGTTGAACCACATATGCTAGGATGTTTCTTCACTTTCTTGAATTTGGATCATGGAAAACAAGAAATTTCAGAAGAAGTGCATGTGACCTTTAATCATCCTACTTCACTTTCATTTCCTCTTGATGAGGAAACCTCTTGTGCAGAGAATCCAAGTCCAATCATTTATGAGATTAAAGAACCAAAACAAGAGGAAATTCCTCATGATAATGAGACATTTCAGATTCATCTGATGGTTATGTCAGGCTCTCTTTATTCTATTATATATTCATCATAAAAGGAAATGGAGAAGGAAACCTTCTAGGGAATTGAATAAAGTTGTCATGTGCCTGAAAATATGAAAGCCACCTCAGGAATGGAGAAGATTGATTCTAACCTATGTGTTCATGATTGTGGTGTGGAACACTCTTCTCTTAATTTTTCTGAATATATTCAAGAAGAAATTTTTGTGGTCACCATCATAGACCATATTTCTAATTGTCTCCCTAAGTCCATTCTTGAATCCTATAACCTTGAAAACTCTTTTGATTTTATCTTATCTTTAACTAATAACAATGAACATGAATATGTATTGGATAATGTTTTATGTTCATATTTTCCCATGGAGCAAGACATGAATGTTGATCAATTAATTGAGGAAGAAAAATTGGACACACAAAACATGACACCTCCCTCATAAATAAATAAACTGGAATTTTTTTTTTTTTTATCATGGTTGTTGTATTGTTACAACTTCTTTTTGTTTAACTGAGAAAGGTCAAGAAGGTTTTCATGTAGTTACCAAATCATTTATTGAGCCTTATTTTTCTAAAAGTTGTTGTGATTTTCTCCTGACCATGAGTATGTTTTAGAAGATATTTCATGTCTACATATTTTAAAGGATAAAAATAACAATGTTGATCAATTAACTCAATGAAAAGAGATAACTACACAATGCATATCACTTTCGGTACAACAATTTTTTTCTTGCTCAAGTGACGTGAGTAAAGTGAAGGATATAATTGTTGATTGTGAAACAATGCTTGCATGGTATCTATATATTCACAATTGAAATCAGACATGGGTTTTCTAATGGAATAAGTGATACCATTCAAACATACTACTGTTGAAAATAATTCTCTTTTTAGAGAGACGTTTCATTCTCTTACAAATTCTACTTTCTATTTTGTGTACCATGAACTTTTGTATGGTTATGTTGTGCAAACAAATATTCATGGTCCTTTTCAAACTCATTATACATGGCCAAATATCAATAAAGTACAAGATGTTTGTAATGTACATATAGAAGGAGAGAATGCAACCCTTTCCCAGGAATCTTGTAGTTTCCTTCCTTATCGGTCTTTTCTTTTGAAGAAGAGGGTGTTGTAACAAACATGTTTTTGAATGAGTATTATATTGATTTATCTATTTATATAATTAATAGAAAGTCTTGTTGTTCAAGTAACCAATTGGCGATATTGAGGCTAATACATTTTAAGGAACAAAAGATATCAGTGGTTGTTGTTAACACATAGAATTGTAAGGGTCAAAAAATAATTTCAATTATGTATTTTTAGTCATAGAGTTACATAAGTAATAGGTTTTCATGTCTTATTGTTATAGTCATCACTTAAATTTTGATTTGAATAAGCTAAAGTTAGTCTTTCCTTGGTCTAGAGTCTTTGGGTTATGTCTTTTGTTATCATGACAAGGTGAATAAACCCTCATGAGTCACATATTTGAATTTTTC
>ML814031.1:58652-77432 GCA_009831015.1 Picea engelmannii | reverse complement strand
AATATATATATATATATATATATATATATATATATATATATATATATATATATATATATATATATATATATATATATATATATATATATAGTTTGTGAATACATGAATATGTTTATGATTGTAATTGTACTTGTATGTTTATGAATGTATTATTTTGAGTGTTGTGTTTGTATGTTATCTTCATTGTTTATGTAAGTTGTGAAGTTTTAATACATTATTATAAAATATATTATTTGTATTTGTATATCCAATATTAATAGGTGTTGTATTTGTATTTGTATATCCAATAATATTATTAATACATAAAATAAACTTCACAAATAAATTATATTTTGAGTAAAAATAAATTATATTGTTTTTAATCAATAAAATAAAAATAATATAAAAATAAAAGCTATTCTTAGTTTTGAGATATTAAAATCTTTAGTAACAAGGTCAATCACGAGAAGGTGAGAGTTCATATGACCTAAAAAATGATCCATCATTGGCATGGGACTAACCACACACACGCACTCACATTCCATGGACAATGAGGCATAATCATTCACACATGCATACATTCACAACAAGCAAAACCTGCACACATACACATACACATACACCAACACTTTTTTAATGTTACTTTTACATTGAAGTTATATATTGCAAGTGAAAATCATCTTGACTTGCTATTGCATTTATGCAGATGAAACCGGACGGCATACAACCTTTATGTATATCGCATATGTCGTAGAGGGCGCCATTTTCATTCTATATTAGATGTAACAAATTATGAAACCGGACAACATGTAACCTTTATGTATATCACATATGTCGTAGAGGGCGTCATTTGCATTCTATATTGGATGTAACAAATTTTGATTTGGATTATCAACTTAAGTTTATGAAATTAAAAAAATACTATAAAATTTATGATGAATAATTTGAAATTGAAATTTTAATTTATTAATTATTAGGTTATGGAAATTAATGTTGTTATATTTCATAATTAAATATACATTTTTATTAGGTTATGGAAATTAATGTTGTTATATTTCATAATTAAATATATATTTTTATTAGGTTATGGAAATTAAAGGTATGCTATATTTCATAATTAAATATAAGTTTTTATTAGGTTATGTAAAACAATATCATGTTATGGAAATTAATGTTATGTTATATTTCATAATTAAATTAATGTTTTTATTTTTTTGAAAGTATATTTAAAATGATGATTATTAATGATTTCTAAAAGTTTGTTGAAATTTTATTTATTTATATTTATTATAATTTGTTTTTCATTAAATAAAAATTATATCACCAAAAACAAAAAACAAAAAAAAAATTAAAAAAAAAAAAAAAAAATGATGCAGACCCCCTTCTCTCCTAAGGGCTGCGCGACCTCCCGGTCTAGGATCGATCAAGAAACTGAGTTAGATCGACTCTTTGGCTCTCTACTAGACCCAAACCCACTTACACAGGTCCTTTCTCCAAATGCATAGGTCGTATGAGACCCATGAGTTCCCTCCTAAGCATTGTCCAATTTCCACACCAACTGGGCGAAGGATCTTCCCTGGCTAAGCCCCTTCCTTCTTGAGACCATGACTATGACCCCTAACCTAAATCAAAATTCATTTCAGGATTTCGTGTATTGGGTCTTTTCATGTGAGTCACCGCGACTCCCCCGACCTCTGAAATCCTGACAGGAGCCTAGCGCGTGCTAGCCCCTCTATTCTCCTTCAACGATATGACCCTTTGCTATGACCATGGGCCAATATTTCTAGCGCTTCATGATTTCACGTTTCATGAAGCTCGCTTTCTCATCCTCATGAAACCCGAACTTGCGATTTTTGCTTGCTTGATCAATGGTCCACAATCCCCACGATCCAATGGTCCTGATATCCTTTTCGCGTATCATGGTTTCACATTTTGCGAAGTTGGAGGACCACTCACCTCCCTTCTCCCGATATACGAACTCCCAATATCTCCTACCTCCAAAATGAATCAATGATCTAGATCTCTCATTGATGTAATGACTCAAATTAAATCACGAACTCAGATTTGGCGAGTTCCCAGAACTCTTACTTCCAATTTCCCAAGTTTTGAACTCCCGAAAAAACCAGATCTATGGTCCACGATCTTCCTTCGATCGACAGCTCCGATGATTTAGGGATTTTGTAACCCCTCCCTCCTATGTACTTTCAAGCTTATCGTTAGTGCACTTCACTTTGGTCAGGCGACTATGATTCCTTTGCACTCAGACCGAACGACTGCGATATTTCTTCCTCTGCACTTACTGCTCATTTTCTGGACGTTGATCAGGCGGTCTAGATATTTCTCTCCAAGCTTGTGCTTTCTTCAGACTTAGAATATTTTTGAAAGATTCAAAGGCTTCGACCTTTATCCTTCCTACGAGTTCGTTCCTTGGATCTCATCCAAAACTTATGGAAAGCGTTATTCCTATTGAGCTTGGTCTTGTGAAGACTTCAACTTCCCACACACTCCTTACATTTCAAGGATTTTGATAACTCAGATCCAGAGGATTTATCGAAGAGAAATTCCTCTCACCCTCCTGACATTATCCTTTTCTAGTTCTTCAACTTATTGCAAAGTCCCTTCGACACTTAGTCAAATCTCAGATCTGTGCACTCCTTCCACCAGATCTTTACGTAAGGTTCGAATTCTTGCGGACGATTGTGCACGCCTTGCACCAGTATCTTCACACTCCTTGCAAAGGGAAAGTTTCATGCTATCTCTTATGAGATTCATAATCGAAACAGATCCCATTAATGCACTCCTTGCATTCTGTGTGCACACCTTACACCACTTCAACATAAGAGAAACAATTGAAACTTATCCTAACATTCACAGTTCCATATATTCATAAAGAAATTCATTCATTCATTCATGAAATCACAATAATAGAGAATTTCAAAACAACTTCCACACCAAGCATTGGGTCAAATTTCCTCTGTTATATTCATAAGTGAAAAATGGCTACAACTGTAATCAAACCAAAAACTAAAAACTCAGAAATCTCGTACTAACTTGTAGCTAGCTTCATTTGGGCGTACAAATCCTCTATTTATCTCAGAGGGTTCTTAGGGTCCCCCCCTGATTACTTTTCTACATCAAAACCTATCTTGATGGATATCCTAATGGAGTCACAGTCCAAAGAAAGAGTGGAAACTCCCACTTCACTCGCGATCATTTAGGTGTGCCTCAAATTTTTTTTTTGGCGCTGAGTTAAAACGTGCTTCAAAATATCTACTCTAACTACCAGTGTTGATATTCTGTACAGATTCCCAAATGATGAGAGGCCTTGCTCCGTGTGTTTGCCAACGATGTTCTTGCATCATACTCCCCTTGACAAACATTCATGGACTTCTTTCCATGAGCTTCTGCACTAACTTTCCATGATTATGAATAACAACTTCATTTTCCCAACTAACATATTCTATTGGGTGTCCCTTCCACTTAACCAGATATTCAAAATAGGTCTTCCTCCTGGTCTTTTTATCGATCCTTTGATCAACAATCTTATCCATCTGTGGTTTTTCTGCTATAGGCATTTGCTTCTCCCTCTGAATATTCTCTTGATATTCTGATCCCTCTGTGTCATCTTTCCTGTAAGGATACATGTCTGAAACATTGAATATGGGTGATATGACCACATCATCTAGCAGCTCAATCTCATAGGCATTTGCATCAAACTTCCTCAATATATTACATGGCTCTATCTTCTTCATAGTTAACTTGGTATATGTTCCCCTAGGGAACCTTTATTTCCTAATATGTTCTAGAACCTAATCTCCTACTTCAAATTGAAGTTCTTCTGCGATGTTGATCAACTCTGCATTTGTACTCCTCGTTAGAACTCTGCAACTGTCCTTTGATCTGGCTATGGAGCCTCTCCATTTCTGTAGCAAAATCTTCTTCTCTAGCACTCTTGATCTCACTCTGTTCCAAGTCTCTCAACTCAGATACTCCCCTGGGTTGAATTCCATACAATATTTGGAATGGGCTCTTTCCAGTGATCCTGTTTGGTGAATTATTGTATGCAAATTCTGGTTGTGGCAGAATCTGATCCCACTGGTAATGGTTCTCAATAACTATACTCCTCAATAAGTTTCTCAAACTTCTGTTTACCACCTCAGTCTGCCCATTTGTGTGAGGGTGGTAATATGATATGAAGGAAAAATCTATCCCCAAATTCTTCCACAGTGTTCTCCAAAAGTGACCAACAAATTTTGTGTCTCTGTCTGAGACAATTCTTCTGGGTAGGCCATCTTTGAAAATCTATCCATCACCAAAAATATGGAATCAAATCCTTTTTTCGTTATTGGTAGTCCCAACACAAAATCCATCCTTATTACATCCCAAGGCCTCTCTGGTATTGGCAATGGTTGATACAATCCATTGTTTTGTCTTTTCCTTTGGCATGTTGGCAGATTCTACATCTGTTCACAAACTTTAACACCTCTATTCTCATACTTGGCCAATAGTATGAACTTCTCAACCGTGCAAATGTTTTATCATGGCCCAAATGTCTAGTCGATCCTCCACTATTATTTTCCTTCAAAAGGTTATCCCTCATTGAGCATTTTGGTATGCACAATTGATTTCCCTTGAATAACAATCCCTCTTGAATCATATACTTTGTCCACTGGCTTTTGTCTCGCAACACAAGATTTGCACATGCTTCATATTCTTCCTTTAAATCTGCCTCATCATAATACATGTCCTTAAGGTGTTCAAACCCCAAGGTCCCCACCTGAAATTCTTGCAGAATCAAACATCTCCTACTTAATGCATCAACAACCTTGTTAGCATTCCAGGTAATACGTTTTATGACAAAAGTAAAATTCTACATAAACTCAACCCATTTTGCATGTCTCTAATTCAATTTTTCATGTCTGGTTATGAATTGTAAAGCCTGGTTATCACTATACAAGACAAATTCTTATGGGACAAGGTAATGTCTCCATTTCTTCAAGGCTTGAATTATGGCATAAAACTCCTTATCATACGTGGAGTATTTTCTTGTGGTTTCATTCATCTTCTCACTAAAATAGGCAACATGTTTATTATCCTGGTTCAAAAATACTCCAATTGTAACTCCACTTTCATCACATATCACCTGAAATGTCTTTTCAAAATTTGGCAAGACCAGAATTGGTCATTCTATTATTTTCTCCTTTTGTATATTGAAGCTCCTCTTGTCTTCCTCTTTCCATTTAAAATACCTGTGATTCTTCTTCACTGTATCCATCATTGATGCACAAATTCCATTGAATTATCTGATGAACTTCCTATAAAATCTTTCTAATCCATGGAAACTCCTTACCTCAAACATACTCTTCGGTGATGACCATTCTTTGATTTCTTTCACCTTCTCTGGATCCATATTCAGTTCATTTGAAGAGATCACAAAACCCAAGTAAATGAGTTTTGTCTTCATAAAGTAAGCCTTCTTCATATTTATCAACAACGTCTCTTGATGTAGTCTCTTCATCAATAGTGTTAGGTGCCTCAAATGCTCCTCTTTAGTCCTACTAAAGATCAGTATATCATCCAGATATACAACCACAAACTTGCCAATGAAATATTTCAATATTTCATTCATCAACCTCATAAAAGTACTCAGAGTGTTTGTTAATCCAAATAGAATAAAAATCCACTCATACAAACTTTCATTTTTCTTAAAGGTTGTCTTCCACTCATCACATTCTCTCATTCTAATTTGGTGATATCCACTTTTCAAATCTATTTTAGAAAAGAAATTTGTTCCACTTAAACAGTCCATTAAATCATCCATTCTTCGTAAAGGAAATCTATACTTGATGGTGATCTTTTTGATGCTTCTTGAGTCTGTACACATTCTCCATCCTCCATCCTTCTTTGGAATCAACATCATTGGTACTGCACATGGACTCAAGCTCTCTCTGACCAAACCCTTGTCTAACAATTCCTGGATTTGGTTCTTCACTTCCTCATTCTCTCGAGGTGTCAATTTGTATGTTGCTTTGTTTGGCAGACTTTCTCTTGGTATCAAGTCAATATGGTGGTTGATACTTCTGATAAGTGACAATGAGTTAGGCAGCTCATCCACCACTATGTCAACAAAATTATCCAGCAATTCCTGATCTTATTCAGGAAAATAATCCATCGATGTACTTGTAGGGATATCTCTAGGTTTCCTCACCACAACAAACTGCATCTCTTGTTCTTTCTTGAATTCTTTCGGGAGTTCCTTCCCACTCATGAGAAGTATGTTCATGTTGGATTCCTCTTTCACTTTCTTCTCCTCTATTGGAAACAAAATGTGTGTTCTACCATTCTTCTCCAAGGTGTATGTATTCTTCCTCCCATAATGAATGACATTCCTGTCACACTGCCATGGTCTTCCCAACAAAATATGGCATACATCCATGGGAATTACATCACATAGAATTTCATATCTATATCCTCCTATATTAAATTCAACCAAGCATTGTTTAGTAACCATTACCTGGTGTCCTTTCTGCAACCATGAGACTTTGTATGGATTTGGATGTGCAGTTGTCTCCAGCTCCAATTTCTCCACCATATCTGTGGATACTAAGTTATCAGTGCTCCCATTGTCAATTATCACATTGCATACTCTGTCTTTAGTCTTGCAAGTTGTTCTGAAGAGACTGTTCCTCTGCACTAGCTTTTCAACTTATGCCTTTGGTTTCAAGAGAACCTTCCTCAACATCAGGGATCTTCCATCCTCTGCTCCTTCTGCTTCAACATCTCTTCTATGTGTTTCTAAAATGTGAGATTCACCTCCTCCTTCTTTCTTTTTCTCGGGACATTCCCAAGACATGTGTCATGTCTATCCATAGGCATAACACCTTACTTCTCCTCCTCCTCTTCTTCCTCTTCCTCTAGAAGAATTTCTTCCACCACCCTATCTTCTTTGGGAACTTCCTCCTCTTTCTGAGTGATTATGTGGTTTCACAGTCTGATCATTAGACCTATGTGCCTTGTCATGGGTAACTCCCTTGCTTTTTTGGGGGGCTAGGCTTTTGCCTCTCCCTTATTGGCTGTGTTTTTTGTCCAACTTCTCCTCTTCCTTCAGTGAAATATTATAAGCATCCTCCACTGTCCTCACTGACATCATGCTGAGCTCATCCTGGATTTCATATCTCATGCCATTTATACATCTAGAAACTTTTTCTTCATCTCTCTCCCTTTGTCTAGTTCTGATGTTCAGCCTATATAAATCCTTTGTGTACTCCTTAACTGTCATCCCCTTCTGTCTCAGGTTCTGAAATTTCTTGAACAAATTTATCTAACAATTTTTGGGCATGAATTTAGCCTTCAGTTTGGCTACCATTCTATCCCAATTCTTTATCTTCTGCTTTCCCTTGCTTCTCCTCTCATCCTGTAGTTTATCCCACCACAACGTTGCATGTCCTTTTAGCCTGGTGACAACCTATTTCACCTTTTTATTTTCATCGACCTATTCATAGTCGAAATGTTTTTCCATGGACCTCACCCAATCCAACAACTCTTCAACATCTAAATTGCTTTCATACATTGGGACCTCTATCTTGGATCTACCTCCCAATATAACAACTTCTCTCAAGAAGCATTCTTCGACAACATCCTCTCCTACATCTTCTTCGACTTCTATTGTTTCACTCTCTGCATCACAAATGTCTCTAGCATCAAGTGCTCGTCTCTGCGCTACCTCCATTGCCTCTAATCTTGCACAAAGTTCTCACAACTCCCTTTCTACAACACAATTGGCTAAAGGTGGCTCCCCTCATCTCCTCAATGGAATTGTGTTGACTATATATCACACATGGAGTATTACTTCATGTTCTTTTTGTCTCCTCTCCTTTGCTTGTTGTCTGCAAGAAAAATTGGTTCTTTGATACCACTTGATGCATAACCCCCTTCTCTCCTAAGGGATGCACAACCTCCCAGTCTAGGACCGATCAAGAAATTGAGTCAGATAGACTCTTTGGGTCTCTGCTAGACCCAAATCCACTTATGGTGCATACCCCCTTCCCTCGGTATGAGATTCGCTCAGGATATTCACTACAACCACACCGAGGGTAAATCAACCCCTTTGTTCAAGCCATAAAGCACTTCGGGTTTCATGATTTCGTGATCCCTATTTTCAAGGTTATCAACCCTTCCACCCGCCGAAACTCGAAATGTTGAAATGATGAAGTATTTGTCCACGTCCACCTCTGCTTTTGTATCGTGTTTCATGACTTATGGAATTCCATAACAGGGAACCCCAATCTCTTGTCTCCTAAAGTGTTGAATTTCTGAATCTTGACATGTTCATCAATTTGTTTTGTCTCCTCAACGGGTTTTTCACTTTTTTGGGGGTTTCAGACTTCGCGATTTCATGAATCCTGACGAGAGGTTTTCTGACTCTCAAACCTCCGAACCCCGAAATAGTCAACGGAGTCTAACTCCGACTATTGATGAAAACTCATCACCTGTCCTCTCCACTGTCCTTGGTCTTTGATGTGGATTCTTGCCACTTGTCACCTTTCCCAACTCTCAGAACTTGAATCAGTCTTCAAATGTCATTCCCTTATCACTTCGAAACCCCAAATTCCGAAGAGATGCCTTCTATGGAATCAATGACTCATGTTATTTCGAGCTTCCGGGTACCAAGAGTTCGAAACTCTCAATCCTGAAACACTTGTCACCACACTCCCAAATCTTTGAACCCCAAAACACTGAAATGCCAAAAACACGCCTTCACAGATATTTCACATTTTGCAAATTCAGGATTTCTGACATGAAGTGTCTCGAATCCTTTTCAATGAGCATAGAGAAACCCCAATCCCTGAAATTTCGAAATGCCACTTCAAGGATTTTTCAGTTTTCACAACTCTAGGTTTTTCAATAAAAATGCCCCGGGCTCCTTGTCATCAAGACTTTCATTATTCCGAATCCTGAATTACCGAAATCCTGAAATTCACATCATGTTTTGTCGCAACTCACGACTTCAGGTTTTCTTCTCTACTAGGCTCGACTCCTTTTCATCAGGACCCTCGAAATGTTGAACTCTGAAATTTCGAAGTGCCAAAAGTTCTTCCCCTCGCATTTACACACGACAATCCAATTCATGCTTCGGGAGTTCGAGCAACTAAGGGCTTCGTCCACACTTCAGACTTACAACCCCCGAAATGTCAAAATGATCTCAACGATCCAACATTCGTGATCAACGGTCCACATTGGATCCTACCTCTCAAAGGTTGGATTCATCCAATGCTTATCTTTCCCGTAGCTCTCCTGGATCCTACAATCCTTGTTATTTCATGAGTTCTCCATAGAGAATTTTGACCGTTTGATTCTCCCCTCAAGAATCTCTATGGAATGAACCAATGTTCCTTCACCAGAATTTAACCTTCTACACAAATATTTTTCTTCCTACCTTCCTTCGAACACTTCAAAGGTGCTACCCCTTCTGAGATTTCTCTAGTAAATTCAAGCCCCGAAAAAGGGCCTTTGCTCGCACTCCTTGCAGTAGACCTTCAAATACTTCTACGTATTTGAACTCTAGACTCTGTGCACCTTCTGCGAAAACAATCTTTCTCTCTTACACCTTAGTTAATAACTCCTAAGGACTCAGCTAGCCTACACACACCTTTCACAGCTCCTATGCTTCACTTACACTTCTACTAGAATGAGAACAACAATGTCCCTCCTGATCTTCTAGAGATAAAATCTGAACCTTTGTTAATGCACTCCTTGCAGATGTTTCACTGTACTCCTTCCAGGAAATTATCTCTCAGGAAGAGAAACAATTGAAAGTCATTCTCTTTCTTCTCTCAGACTTTAAACATTTAATATGAAATCATACATTCAACTTAGTATCAAAGTAAATGTATAAGAGAGAGAATAAAAAAACTATCGGCATACCATTCAACATGTATACACAGAAAACATCATAACACCATGAGTCTAATTCAAAGCTTCATATATTAATTCAAAGATTATGTACATGGGTTCTTCTCTACAACTCTATGTTAAAGCTCTTTGCTAATGTTCTAATGATCCAATGATACAAATATGAGGGTGTCTATATCCATTTTTCCCTCCTTCTCTCTAAACTGTCTAATCTATAATTTAGACCTACCTGCTCTCATTAACTATGCATAAATGCCTCTACCTTATACAGATGAGAGAGAATTTCTCATGATCTATTTACAATATGCAATTACGATTCCCTTTAACTATTACATTAATGCTTCAAAAAAATTTCAAAAACGTGCGCTGGTGGTCTTCCAGCTATCTTCCTCCTTTCACGTTGCTTTCTTGGCTGACTGCTTACGATGCTCATGCATCATACTTCGTCGCTTGAAAATTTTCATGAACTCCTGTTCATAAGCTCTTGCGCAGTCTGTCCATGCTTATGAATTTTTTCTTCATTTTCCCAGCTGACATCTTCAACTGGATTTCCCTTCCACTTGACCAAGTATTCAAAATACTCCTTCCTCCTGGTCTTTTTACTGACTCTCTTGTCAATTATACTTTCTATATGTGTCTTTTCAGCTACAGGCATTTTCTTTTTCCATTGAACCTCTGTATGTTCATCCTCTACTCCTGCTTCTCCAGCTCTGTAAGGGTACAAATCCACAATATTGAATATCAGAGAGATTCTGATCCCATCAAGTAATTCAATCTCATATGCATTTGCCCCAAATTTCTTCAAGACCTTGCATGGTCCAATATTTTTCATTTTCAATTTGTTATATGTTCCTCTTGGGAACCTTTCTTTCCTCAGATGTGAAAGAATCATATCACCAACTTAAAATTGAAGTTATCGCCTATGTTGATCTTCTCTGCACTTGTATTCTTGATTTGAACTCTACAATCGCTCCTTGAATCGACTGTGAAGCTCCTTCATTGCTTCTGCAAAGTATTCTACACTAGCACTTATGAATTCAACTTGTTCCACATATTTCAATTCAGAAACCCCCCTTGGCTGTATTCCATATACAATTTGGAATGGAATCTGCCCTATGCTTCTATTTATTGAATCATTATAAGCAAATTCCTCCTGTGGTAGAATGTGGTCCCACTGACTGTGGTGTTCAGTCACTAGGCTCCTCAACAAATATCCCAAGCTTCTGTTCACAACTTTTGTCTATCGATCCATCTGAGGATGATAAACTGAGATAAAAGACAATCTTGTCCCTATATTCTTACATAAATTCCTCCAGAAATGTCCCACAAACTTGGTATCTTGATCTGAAACTATAATTCTTGGAAAACTATGAAGTCCGATGACTTCTTTGAAAAACAGGTTCACAATATGAGTTGCGTCGATGGTTTTATGGCATGGTATGAAATGTGCCATTTTTGAAAATTTGTCTACTACCACAAATATTGAATCAAAGCCTCTTTGTGTCCTTGGCAGTCCCAATATTAAATCCATGCTCACTGCATCCCATGGCCTCTCTGGTATGGGTAATGGCTGGTATAACCCCGTTTTTTTCCTTTTTCCTTTTGTGTGTTGACAAATCCTACATCTGTCCACAAATTTCTTAACATCTTTCCTCATCCCTAGCCAAAAATATGTGCCATTCAACTTCGAGAACGTTTTTTCATGACCGAAATGTACGACCAATCCTCCACTGTGTTTTTCTTTCAACAGATTCTCCCTCATGGAGCATTTTGGAATACATAGTTGGTTGCCCCTGAATAATAATCCATCCTAGATCATATATTCAGCCGATTGGCTTCTGCCCTTGAGAATTTGATTCTCAGATGTCTCATATGCCTCTTTAAAATCTGGGTCATCTCTGTACATTTCTTTGAGGTTATCAAAACCCAAAGTTTTGACTCTGAATTCCTGCATCAACAAACATTTCCTGCTCAAAGCATCAACAACTTTGTTAGCAGTTCCTAAAATATGCTTAATTACAAAAGTAAAATTCTACATGTATTCAACCCATTTTGCATGATTTTGGTTCAACTTGTCCTGTTGAGTCACAAATTGCAAAGTGTGATTATCTTTGTACAAAAAAAACTCTTCAGGAACCAAATAATGTCTCCATTTCTTCAACTCTTGTATGACAGCATAGAATTCTTTGTCATATGTTGAGTATTTGACCTTTTCTTCATTCAATTTCTCATTGAAGTATGTGACTGGCTTGTCATCCTAGCTCAAGACAGCTCCAATTGCATATCCACTCACGTCACACTTGACCTGGAACGTCTTGTTGAAATTTGACAACACCAATATTGGCTGCTCAGTGATCTTCTTCTTTAGCAGATTGAAACTCTCCTCTGCTTCTTCTGTCCAGTGAAAATAGTTGTGTCTTTTCTTCCCTGTGTCCATCATCGGTGTGCTAATCCCACTAAAATTTCGAATGAATTTCCTATAGAAACTAGCTAAACCATGGAAGCTTCGAACTTCAAATACACTTTTCGATGATGGCCAATTTTTAATCGCCTCTACCTTATCTGGATCCATTCTCAACTCATTTGCAGAGATAAAAAAAACCCAAATAAATGAGTTTTGTACTCATAACTGTCGATTTCTTCATATTTATCAACAATTTCTCTTGCTGCAATCTCCTCATCACTGTAGTTAAATGATTCAAGTGTTCTTCTTCTATTTTTCTAAAAATCAATATATCATCAAGATATACAATGACGAATTTTCCTATGAAATCCTTCAGAACTTCATTCATCAATCTCATGAAAGTACTAGGTGAATTTGTTAAGCCAAATGGCATAACAAGCCATTCATACAGCCCCTCATTCATCTTGAATGTTGTCTTCCATTCATCACCTTCTCTCATTTGGATTTTATGATACCCACTTTTCAAATCAATTTTTGAAAAAAATCTTGCTCCACTCAAGCAATCCATCGAATCATCCATCCTTGGCAATGGAAATCTGTATCTGATGGTAATTTTATTGATTTACCTTGAGTCTGTACACATCCTCTAGCCTCCATCTTTCTTTGGGATGAGTATTGTTGGAACAACACATGGACTCAAGCTCTCTTTAACCAATCCTTTGTCCATTAAATCTTGGACTTGTCTCTTGACTTCTTCATTCTCCTGTGGCGTCAACCTGTACACTACTTTGTTTGGTAAACTAGATCCAGGTATAAGATCAATGTGATGACTTATACTTTTGATTGGTGGCAAGGAACAAGGTAGTTCGTTCACTACTATATCAACAAACTCTCCCAACAACTTATAGATTTCCTCTGGTAAATAATCCACTCTTGTACTGGTAAAAACAATTCTAGGCTTCCTAACCACAATAAATTGTGTGTCTTCCTTCTTCTTAACCTCATTAAGAAGTTCCTTCCCACTCATGAGAAGTACAATGTTGCTTACCTCTGGTTTCACTTCTTTATCATTAATCGACAGCAACATGTGTGTCCTCCCATTCTTCTCCAGGGTGTATGTGTTCTTTCTCCCATCATGAACTACATTTCTTTCATATTTCCATAGTCTACCTAGCAATAGATGACAAACATCCATGGGAATGAAATCACACAATATTTCATCCTTATATCCCCCTATTTTGAATTCAACTAAACATTTTTTAGTGACATTTACCTGATGTCCTTTTTGTAGCCATGAGAATCTGTATGGGCTTGAATGTACAATAGTCTCCAGCTCCAGTTTTTCTACCATCTCTGTAGAAACAAGATTGTCTGTGCTACCGCTTTCCACTATAACCTTGCATACCCTGTCTTTGGTCTTGCAAGTAGTCCAAAAAAGTTTGTTCCTTTGGGTTGGGTTCTCTGCCTCCTTCTCTGGCGTTAAGAGAACTTTCCTCATCATCAAGGATCTTCCACCCTCAACATCTTCTACCTCCACATTCCATCCTTATGCTTCAGCAATGTGAGTTTCACCACCTTCTTTCCTCCTATGTGGACACTCATAAGATTTATGTCCATTTTTCCGACAAACAAAACATTTCACTTCACCTCCTCGGCCTCTTCCTCTTCGTCTGATATGAGGAAAAGTATTTCTATCAACATATTGTCCTCTCTATGAGCTTCCCCCTCTCTCAGTTTGGGTTTGAGGTTTCTTCCCTTCTTTTTTAGATTTTTGAGTTCTGTCTTGGGCAATTGCTTTGCCTCTCGCTTGACTTCTGCCTTGGCCTCTTTGACCTTGCTTTCGGCTCATCTTCTCTTCAAATTTCAGAGCCATTCGATAAGCATCCTCTACATTCCTAACGATCATCATGCTCATATCGTCTTGAATATCATATCACAGACCATTCATGTACCTGGAAACCTTTTCATCATCGCTCTCCCGATGACCTACCCTGATGTTGATCTTGTATAATTCTTTAGTGTACTCTTTCACTGTCATCAGCTTCTGTCTCAAGTTCTGCATCCTTCGAAACAAAGTGATTTGATAATCCTTGGGTATGAATTTTTCTTTCATCTTCGCAACCATTATGTCCTAGCTCTTGATTTTCTTCTTTCCTTTGCAGCGTTTGTCAGCTAGCAGTTCATCCCACCATAATGTTGCATGCCCTTTAAGTCTTGTTATAACATGCTTGACCTTCTTGTCTTCCTCAACATCCTCATAGTTGAAGTACTTATCCAGAGCCCTAATCTAGTCTAGAATCTCTTCAACATCCAGGTTCCCTTCATACATGGGAATCTCCATTTTTTCCCTGGCACCTATCCTTAAAATAGCCCTGAATAGGCGTTCATCCACAGCGTCTTCGACTTCCACTTATTCTCCTTCATGTTCAGCTTCATTTTCACTTTCAGCTTCACTGATGTCCCCAACATTAACTGTGCGCCTCTGTGCTGTCTCCATGGCATGAAGCCTAGCACGTAGTTCATGCATTTCTCTTTCTATTGCTGGATCAGGCATTTGTCTGTCTCTTCTTCTCGACAACATGGATGAAAATTTTCCTTCTTTCCCCTGCTACAGAAAGAAAAGAAATTATTATGCGCTCTAACACCACAACTGGCGCAAACCCCCTGCCCTCGAGTTGAGATGCGCTTAGGATCTTCACTACAACCACGCCGAGGGTTAATCAACCCCTTTGTTCAAGCCACAAAGGACTTCAGGTTTTGCGATTTCGCGATCCCTGTTGTCGAGGTTCTCGGCCCTTCCACCTGCCAAAACCTGAAATGAAAAAGTGCTGAAGTCTTTGGCCACATCCTCCTCTTATTCTGTATCACGTTTCATGAATTTGAGAATTCTAGAACAGGGAACCTCGATCTCTCAACTCCTAAAGTGTCGAATGTCCGAATCCCAACACGTTCATCAATTTTTTTCTATCTCCTCAACGATTTTTTCACTTTTTTCAGGGTTTCAGACTTCGCAATTTTGTGAATCCTGATGTGAGGTTTCCTGACTCTCCAACCTCCGAACCCTGAAATAGTAAATGGAGTCTGACTCTGACTATTGATGAAAACTTTTCACCTATCCTCTCAGCTATCCTTGGTCTCTAACTTGGATTCCTGCCACTTGCCACCTTTCCCAGCTCTTGGAACTTGAATCAGTCTTCAACTACCATTCCCTTATCACTTCGAAACCCCAAATTCCGAAGTGATGCCTTTTATGGAATCAAGGACTCACGTTATTTCGGGCTTCCGGGTACCGGGAGTTCGAAACTCTCAATCCAAAAACACTTGTCACCACACTCCCGAATCTTTGAACCCCAAAACACAGAAATGCTGAAAACACACCTTCACAGATATTTCGTGTTTCACAAATTCAGGATTTTTGACGTGAAGTGTCCCAAATCCTTGTCAACAGGCATACTGAAACCACGATCCCCGAAATGCCAAAATTCCACTTCAAGGATTTTCCAGTTTTTGAAACTCTAGGTTTTTCAATACAAAGGCCCTGGGCTCCTTGTCATCAGGACTTCCGGTATTTCGAATCCCGAATTACCGAAATCCTGAAATTCACATCAAGTTCTGTCACAACTCATGACTTCGGGTTTTCTACTCTACTAGGCCCAACTCCTTGTCATCAGGACCCTTGAAATGCTGAACTCCAAAATTTTGAAATGCCGAAAGTTCTGCTCCTCACCTTTACACACGATAATCCAATTCAAGCTTCGAGAGTTCGAGCGACCAAGGGCTTCATCCACACTTCGGACTTACAACCTCTGAAATGACGAAATAATGTCAATGGTCCAACAGTCATGATCAATGGTCCACAATGGATCCTACCTCTTGAAGGATGGATTTGTCCAATGCTTATCTTCCCCATAGCTCTCTTGGATCCTACAGTCTCTTCTATTTCGTGAGTTCTCCACAAAGAATTTTGACCATTTGATTCTCACCTTAAGAATCTCTATGGAACGAACCAATGTTCCTTCACTAGAATTTAACCTTCTACACAAATATTCCTCTTCCTACCTTCCTTCAAACACTTCAAAGGCGCTACCCCTTTTGAGCTTTCTCTGGTAAATTCAAGCCTCGAAAAAGGGCCTATGTTCACACTTCTTGTGGCAGAACTTCAAATTCCTCTACATATTTGAACTCTCGACTCTGTGCACCTTCTGCGACAACAATATTTCTCTCTTCCACCTTAGTTAATAACTCCTTAGGACTCAGCTAGCCTGCACACACCTTGCATGGCTCCTGTGCTTCACTTGCACTTCTACTGGAATGAGAACAATGGTATCCCTCTTGAGCTTCCAAAGATAAACTCTGAACCTTTTTCAACTCACTCCTTACGAATGTTTCACTGCACTCCTTGCAAGAAATTCTCTCTCAGGAAGAGAAACAATTGAAACTCATTCTCTTTCTTCTCTTAGAATTAAATCATACATTCAACTCAGTATCAATGTAAATGTATAGTAGACAGAATAAAACAACTATCAGCATACCATTCAACATGTATACATAGAAAACATCATAACACCATGAGTTTTATTCAAAGATTTTGTACATGGGTTCTTATATACAACTCTCTGTTACATCTCTCTGCTAATGTTCTAATGATCCAATGATACAAAAATGAGGGTGTCTATATCCATTTTTCCATCCTTCTCTCTAAACTATCTAATCTATAATTCAGACCTACCTACTCTCATTAACTATGCATAAATGCCTCTACATTCTATAGATGAGAGCGAATCGATCATGATCTATTTACAATATGCAAGTACGCTTCCCTTTAACCATTATATTAATGCTTCAAAAACATTTCAAAAATGTGCGCTGGAGGTCTTCCAGCTGTCTTTCACCTTTTATGTTGCTTGCTTGGCTGGTTTCTTACGATGCTCCTACATCAACTTACACAGGTCCTTTCTCCAAATGTGCAGGTCGTATGAGACCCACGGGTTCCCTCTTGAGCGTTGTCCAACTTCCATGCCAATTGAGAGCTATCTCTTCCCTGTCTAAGCTCCTTCCTTCTTGCGACCATGGCTATGAACACTCACCTAACTCAAAAGGTGTTTTGTGATTTTGTGTATCGGGTCTCTGCATATGAGTCACCCCAACTCCCTCGACCTCCAAAATCTTGACAGGAGACTAATGTGTGCTAGCCCCTCTATTATCCTTCACCGATGTGACCCTTCACTTTGACCATGGGCCAATATTTCGAGCACTTCGTGATTTCACGTTTCACGAAGCCCGCTTGCTTGTCCTCCCGAAACTTGAACTTGCAAGTTTTTCTTACTTGATCAACAGCCCACAATCCCTGTGATCCAATGGTCCTGATCTCCTTTTTGCGAAGTTTGAGGACCACTCACCTCCCTTCTCCTGATATCTGAACTCTTGATATCTCCTTCCCCCGAAATGAATCAACAGTATAGATCTCTCCTTGATTTGATGACTCAGACTAAATCACAAACTCATATTTTGTGAGTTCCCAGAACTCTTACATCTGATTTCCTAAGTTGCGAAATCCCAAAAAAACCAGATCTACGCTCCACAATCTTCCTTCGATCGATGACTCCGATGATTTCAGGATTTTGTAACCCCACTCCTCGTGTGTGCTTTCAATATTATCGTTAGTGCACTTTACTTTAGTTGGGAGACTATGATTCCTTTATGCTCAGACCGAACAACTGAGATCTTTCCTCCTCTATGCTTGATCCTCGTTGTCTGGGTGTTGATTAGGCGGTCGAGATCTTTCCCTTTGAGCTTGCACTTTGTTCAAACTTAGAATATTTTCAAAAAATTCAAAGGCTTCGATCTTTATTCTTCCTATGATTCTGTTCCTTGGATCTCGTCCACAGCTTATGGAAAGTGTTATTCCTCCTAAGATTGGTCTTATGAAGACTTCGACTTCCTGTGCACTCCTTGCATTTCAGGGATTTCGATAACTCATATCTGAAGGATTTCTTGAAGATAAACTCCTCTCGCCCTCTTGGCATTCTCATTTTATGGTTCTTTGACTTCTTGCAAAGTCCCTTCGACACTTAGTTGAATCTTAGATCTGTGCACTTCTTGCACCAGATCTTTACGCAAGGTTCGAATTCTTGTGTATGATTGTGCACACCTTGCACCAATATCTTTGCACTCCTTGCAAAGGGAAGGTTTTGTACTATCTCTTCTGAGATTCATAATCGAAATAGATCCCATTAACACACTCCTTACATTCTATCTGCACACCTTTCACGACTTCAATAGAAGAGAAACAATTGAAACTTATCCTAACATTCACAACTCCATCTATTCATAAAGAAATTCATTCATTCATTCATGAAATCACAACAAAATAGAATTGCAAAACAATGTCCACACCATGCATTGGGTCAATTTTCCTCTGTTATATTGATAAGTGAAAAATGACTATAACTGTAATCAAACCAAAAACTGAAAACTCATAAATC
>ML814031.1:27454-42298 GCA_009831015.1 Picea engelmannii | reverse complement strand
AGGTTTCCTGTTTTCTGAATTTCGGGAGTGTTCCTACTGATTTTTCTCCTCCTGGCCTAGTATCAGAGAGAGAGATCCTTGTCACTCCCCCTTCCCTGAAAGTCGTGCCTCATCACAGACCTCAAACCTATGAAGGTTTCATCCCTCCTCCTTTTACTACTACTGCTACACAGAGAGAAACATCTACACATTTGGGTCCCTTATACCTCTCTCTGTTTTTCCCATCATCCCCATTGAGGACCTCTTTTCCTACATCTCCTGTCCATATTCCTTCTCCCCTGATTTCTCCTCTACCTACTATCCCTATGGCTGGTGCTAATCCCCCTTTGAATAGAATGGATGCCATAGTCACTGCCAGGTATGCTCCTTTAGTCCTACCCCATCCTATGAATCCCCTCCCTGCTGGAGACTATTTGAAATACATGCCCAAGTTCACTGGGGAAGGAGACATAACTGTAGAAGAGCACCTGGTTGCTTTCTACAGTTATGCAGACAATCTGAAAATTGAAAATGAAGATGTCTGGATGAGAGTCTTTGTCCAGAGCTTGGATGGCGAGGTTAGGAAGTGGTTCATGGGACTGGCCCCTGGATCTATTGCTAGAATTGAAGCCCTGGATAATGTTTTCCTGAGGCAGTGGGGGGGATAGAAAAGATTACATGTATTGCATGACTAAGTTTGGGTCCCTGAAGAAAATGGAAGGAGAGTCTGTCTCTGACTTCTCCAAAAGATTCAATAAGATGTATAACAAGATTTCTGCAGAGGTAAAGCCTTCAGAAGCCTCTGCTCAAATTTCATATGCTAGTGCCTTTGACCCTGATTTTTGTCTCGTATTAAGAGAAAGAAGAGCCACCTCTTTAGCTCAAATGCAAGATGCAGCTATAGAAGTGGAATCCAACATGTTGGCAGTTGACAGGTTGAGAAACTAGGTCGACACAGACAGAAGAAAGGAAAAGTCGGAAGCCTCAACTTCCAGCCCATCATTGACCCACCCTCAAGTAAATGAGCTGACTCAAGTAATGAACTTCCTTAAAGAAGAGGTGGAGAGATTGAAGGTGGAAAGGAAGAAAATGTATAAGAGCCCTCAAAACACCGAAAATAAAGGGGGTTTTAGAAGGCCAAATAATATTGCCCCCCCGACTATAAACAAAGGAAGAGATAGAGAAGATCAAAGGATTCAGGCTCCCTTCCAAAACAATTTCATAGTTGAGGAGTAAGAAGGGGAAGAAGACGAGCTTGAACCTAAAATCCACTCTGTAGAAGTCACTCCTCCTTTCCCTCATCTGACCCAATCAGCTTATGAAGATTCCCTCATTGATGGTCAGCTGAAAGAGTTGAGCAAAGGAGATAAAGCCAGTGGTGGTCGAGGCAGATATAACCTAATATCCAACAAAAGGGCAGCAGTACCTGATGTTCCAGAGCAGTCTGCTAGAACAGAGAAACCTGCTAATGAAGTAGCAGAAAATCATAGAGGTAAGAAGGCACAACCCCTTCCTCCCATTGTCCAAAGTCATGTTCCTGAAATTAGAGAAATTCCAAAGCCTATGTCTTCTTTCAATTTCGAACATGAGATTCAAAAAATCAGAATTCCTGTGCCACTCATCGAGTTAATTAAACATGGGGAATTCAAAAAACACTTCTCTAACCTTTTGAAATCCGAAGCCTCAAGCCCTTCCACAGACTTCATAAACCTCCAAGATGAAAGGTCTGCAGTTGTCCTAGGTCCCATGGTAGAAGACAGAGATGATTCATCCCCTCCCTTTTACACCTCCCTGAACATACATGACAAAGTGTTGCACAATTACTTGATGGATTCAGGGGCCTCCCACAACCTCATGCCTAAATCCGTCATGGAAGAGCTAGGATTAGAAGTCACCAGAGCCTATCATGACCTCTATTCCTTTGACTCCAGGAGGGTACAGTGTTTGGGAGTCATCAAGGACTTGGTAGTCTCCTTGTTTTAGCTGCCCATGAAGAGTATGGTCATGGATATTGTGGTAGCTGATGTCCCCCCCAAGTTTGGCATGTTGTTGTCGAGATCTTTGATTAAGAGATTGGGGGGAACCTTGCAGATGGATCTTACATATGCCACCATTCCAGTTTTTGGAGGGGAACATAGGAGATTATACAGAGAAGCCTAGCTAGCCTACATTGTCAGTGATGAAGCAAACCCCACTAATCATCCCATCTATGCCTTAGACACTGATTTAGGCTCCAATTTACTGCAGCTCACTGAGACTCCCGACAGCCCTTTGTAGATTAGAATGCAGTCCATTCTCAATCAGGAGGCACCCCCTCCAACCACCTCTATTTGGAAGATGTTCTTTGATGGAGCTTCCTCCAGTATGGGTGCAGGTACTGGGATAGTGTTCGTGTCCCCTTGTCATGAAACCATCTCTCTGTCATATAGGCTAGAATTTGAAGTTGTTAACAACATGGCAGAGTATGAAGCTCTGGTTCTGGGATTGAGAGCTGCAAAGAAGATGGGAATCGATGAAATGGCTATGTTTGGGGATGCAGAGTTGATTGTCCAGTAGGTAAAAAATGTTTATCAGACCAAGCATCCTCGACTCAGGAATTACAGGAATGAGGTATGGGACCTTGTGAATAATTTCTTCCTAGATTTTAACATATCTTTCATTCCAAGGGAAGAAAATGCCCCAGCCAACTATTTAGCTTTCACAGCTAGTCTGCTTGAAGTTCCTGAGCTGCCCACTGTCAGGCCCGATGTTGAAATAAAATACAGACCCTCTATACCAGACAATGTCAAGCATTGGAGGGTATTCGAAGACAATCTGGAGATTGAAAAGTTTCTCCAATCAGTGGATGACTTTTCTGCATTAAGCATAGATGAGGATCCTAACATTGAGGGAGAACCTGATCATCACCCTGGGGAGTTGATGAATAAAATTGCTGACCATCAGATTATACAACTGCCAAGCAACCACATTTCGAAAGGACTCATCCCATTAGGAAGGTTGTTTGATGGGAATGATGTGGCAGTGAAGGGTAGAGTTTCAGGTGATGATGCTGAGACAGCTGAATGCAACATAGGCACACCAGAAGATCCCAAGTGTGTCAAATTGTCAAGGAGTTTGACCAAGGAGCAGAGGGCCAAATATACTGAGTTGCTAAGGGAGTTTGTTGATGTGTTTGCATGGACCTATGAAGACCTCAAGACATATGACACATCAGTCATTGACCACAAGATTCCACTAAAAGAAGAGGCTAAGCCATTCAAGTAGAAGCTGAGACAGATAAATCCCATGTTGTTGCCTATCATGGAGAGGGAGGTGAAGAAGCTACTGGATGCTCAGATCATTGTCCCCCTGAGATATTCTGACTGGGTAGCCAACTTGGTACCAGTAAGAAATAAAAGCGGCGAAATCAGGCTCTGTGTTGATTTCACGAACTTGAGCAGGAGCTCAAGGAAGGATAATTATCCCTTTCCCAACATGGAGCACATATTGCAGAAGGTCACTTGTGCTTCCAGAATATCCATGATTGATGGTTTCTCTGGCTACAATCAGATATCAGTCATGCCTGAGGATAGGGAAAAGAAAGCTTTCACCACTCCCTGGGGCACATTCATGTATGCCAAAATGCCTTTCAGGTTGATGAACGCAAGAGCAACATTTCAGCGAGCCATGGACATAGCCTTCATCGGTGAGAAAGATAATTTCATGGTGATTTACCTAGATGACATAACAGTCTTTTCCAAGACTGATAAAGAACACTGCTGCCACTTAAAAGGGGTTTTCTTGAAGTGTCGGAGGTTTGGCCTTTCCCTGAATCCCAAGAAATCATTGTTTGCTATGAAAGAAGGGAAGTTGTTAGGCCATATAGTATCAGAAGAGGGAGTGAGAATCGATCCCGAAAGGGTAGAAGCAATTCAGGCCCTGTCACTTCCCAGATCTAAAAAAGAGGTCTAGGCATTTTTGGGAAGGATTAATTTCCTGAGGAGGTTTGTTTCAAATTTTGCTGAATTGGTGAAACATATTACAGCCATGCTTAGGAAGGGGAATGAAGTGAAATGGACTGCCGAGCCTAGAGAGTCTTTTGTTCAAATAAAGAAGGTGTTGACTGAAGCCCCTATGCTAGTTAGCCCTGATTATTCCAAAGATTTTCTGATATTTTATTTTTCTTCCTGTGACACAGTAGCTGCAGTTCTATTGCAGAAAAATGGTAAAGGGAAGGAGCAGTCTATTGCCTTCTTTAGCAAGGCACTGAGAGATGTAGATCTCTGGTACGAGATCATGGAGAAGAAGGCTTATGCCTTGGTGAAAGCTATCAAAGATTTCAGGGTCTATGTCTTACACTCAAAAAACATTGCATACGTCCCTTCAACTTCTATGAAGGACATTCTTATACAGCCTGACATAGACGGAAGAAGAGGAAAATGGATCGCCAAGATCCTAGAATTTGATCTAGAAATCAAGCCCACCAAGCTGATAAAGGGGCAAGGTTTGGCCAAGCTGTTGGCTGAATCCAATTGTAAAGACTTGGGAATTAACTTCATCAATGAGCAAGCTGAGTCATCCAACAGGGGTTCCCAAAGTACTGTACCACTAGAAAAATGCACCTGGTATAAGGATATCCTGTATTTTCTGCAAGAATTGAAGCCTCTTGATGGATTGGGGAAAAGTAAAGCCAGAGCCTTAAAGCTCAAAGTGGTCAGGTATTGCCTCATTGACCAAACCTTGTATTGGAAAGACCCCCAGGGGATATTACTAAGGTGTCTGGACCCGTAGCAGGCCCAGAAGGTTAGGAACGACCTCCATAGCGGTCTCTATGGAGGTCATTATTTTTGGAAGACCACAACTCACAAGATCCTCCGAGTTGGATATTACTAGCCCACCTTATTTCCTGATGTCTACAGGGAAATTAGAGCTTGCATCAAATGCCAGAAATTCTCGGGGAAGCAACAACTCAAATCCCTGCCTTTGAAACCTGTGGTGATCTTAGTATGCTTTCAGCAGTGGGGATTGGACTTCATCGGGGAAATTCATCCCCCTTCGAGTGGCCAGCACTAATGGATTCTGACAGCAACTGACTACTTCACTAAATGGATAGAAGTTGTCCCTACCAGAAGCACTTCTCACAAAGTAATCATCATCTTCCTGGAAGACATCATATCTAGGTTTGGCTGCCCTAGAAAAATGGTCACTGACAATGCTTCCCCATTCCGGTCTGATCCTCTGGTCAAGTTTTGTGAACAATTTCGAATATCACTGATTCACTCCACTCCCTACTATCCTCAGGGAAATGGACTAGCAGAGTCCCCAAATAAAATCCTAATCAAGCTTATTAAGAAGCTGCTAGAGGATAATAAAATGGCCTGGGACTCAAAGCTCAAATTTGCTCTTTGGGTTGATCGGGTAACAACCAAGAAATCCCTGGGCCTCTCACCTTTCCAACTGGTTTATGGAATAGAGGTCGTTTTCCCCACTCAGCTTGCCTTTCTTATAGCCAATCTCCTCTAGGACTATGAAGGAGAACCTAACCATGTGCTCAGGAGAATTCATCAGATGGTGGAAGTGCAACAGATCAGAGAATAGGTCCTGGACAGAGCTTACAATCATCAGCAAAAAATCAAGCAGGCTTTTGACAGAAAGAGCAAAAAGAAGGAATTTGAGCAGGGTGATCTAGTGCTCAAATGGGATGCACCCAAACAAGAAAAGGGAAAACACAGTAAATTTGATGCCCTCTGGTTCGGGCCTTTCAAGATCCTTGAAGTATTTTCAAACAACACTTACAGGTTGCAGGATCTGGAAGGCAATGAAGTTTTCAGTGGCCCAGTAAATGGACATTTCTTAAAAAAATGTTTTCTATGAGCCACAGTCGGCTCTTTTCATTTTGTAAATATTGTTTCTGTCTTTGTTTTTCAGACTAATAAATGACTACATAGCCCAACAACTAAGGCACTAAGTCTGCAAAAGAGTTCTTAGAGCATCACAGGGACGACTCTATCCTCCATGGAGCCAAATGTTAGTGATATTTCTTGTAAGGGGGGCTAGAACGCAAAGGAATGGGCTAAAACCCACTTGTCCAAAGTTTCAAATGATAATGCACCCAAGATAAGTCACGAGCAGGTCCGGGCGGTCCAGATTTGCACACCCAGATCAATGGCGCATATTGAATTCCGGACCCACCTTGCCTTTCTACCTTTAAGCGGGGGGGGGGGGTCCGAAATCGGGGGCGCACCTCTCCGATGGCCCAGATTAGTGCGCCCGGATCAATGGCGATGAAAGAAATTCTGGACCCCCCCCCCACCTTTCTACCTTTAAACGGAGGGGGGGGGGGTCTGGAATCATATATGCAGCTTTCGACGGCTGAAATCATAGCACCCGGATCAACGGCTCAGGCACGGCCCCGACCTTCTCAGCTGCCRTGTCTTTAACCTGTGTGGACCCTTTTTTCCATCATGAAATCTCCCTTTCCGCCTTTTCCTTGCCACCATATATCACCATTCACTCCTCTATCACTCTTCCACATGGCCTTTTCCTCATCTCATCATCCATTTACCACTCGCCTCGTATCCCTTTCCCTCCATGTCAGCCTCTCACTACATTAAGCCTGCCACGTCTATTCTCCCGCCATCTTTGCTTATATCCCTTATGACTTATGTCATCCCCCGCCACCTTTCTCGCCTCTCATCGTTCTTACTTCATCCTTACGGTTGTGGCCCCATCATTCCTTAGCCGTACCCCACTTCTCGCGTTGGCTTCCATGCCCATCCCTTGATCCATTCAGTTATTCTAGGTGGCAGTGCGAGAAGTCCTCCACATCCCAAGGTGCTGAGTTGGCCAGATCATCCTCGATCCCAAGAAGCAGTTATTAAAGTGGTTGGTGGTGGTTAGACATCGTCTCCGCCATAATGGGGACGTCCTGCAATGAATTAAAGGCATGTTGATTCACCGATGAAACTGTCAGAAGATCGATCACGTCTACCATAAGTTGCACGACCATTCAAAGAATGCAGCTCCATGTTGTCAGAAGCCATGCAGACGCAAAGCTTTCAATGCTGCGTCTCGATTTTGTTGTTGTTGTTAGTTTGAGTATATGAAGGCATTTTAGCCATTTTTGTATCTATCGATGGTAGAGCTAAGCTCCCGACTATAAAGTTTCAACAAACATTCTGGTATCCTGGTTATGCCTCTGTGTTTGAGATTTCTTGGTCTATAACAAACAATTTTCTTTTTCCATCTATGTTCCGTCTTGTACCGGAGAATTCACAGTCGAATGATTCGTATGGATTGAACAATCTTGTTATAATAAAGGATTTGTTGTGACATTGTTGTTCCCTCTGGTATCTATATTTGAATGTGAAAGGATTTTGTGTTCAAATGCTTTCTTCTCCAGTCTGTTACAAACCGGATGTATGTGATAGACCTCCGCATTCTTCTTATACAAGTCTTCCCCCTATTCACCATTTATTGCAACTCACTGTTTGAAGTTTATCAAGACCTCACTTGTTCATGCATGCATGGCCTATTTTCTGATATGAGACCACTGTTCCGAGTTTGCTTCCATTTTATCACCCCTTTCAAACAAATTGTGACATTAAACTGATGGGCGTCGGGCTCTGCTCCTACAAGCAATCCAGGAGTGACTTCCGTCGCCAACACCTGGTAACTCCTCCGGAAACATGTCCACAAACTCCTTTACCACCAGAAGGTGTTCTAGACCTTCCGCTACTCCCTTTTCATTTAGCGCGAGGATCGCATAAAGCTTGCACCCCTTGTGCATACTCTTCCATAACTGTAAGGAAGAGACGAACCTCAGGGAAACTCCCTGGTTCTGTCCTACAATCAAACATCTGTGTCCTTCGTCATCAACCAAGCTCAACCATTTCATCTTATAGTTGAGTATCGCCTCATGCGATTCCAACCAATCCATACCAATCACGATGTCATAAGATCCTAAGATTGTGACAGACAAGTTGACCCTTGTGACAAACTCTCCCAGGTTAAGGGAATAGCCCGTAACCTTTCCTCTAACATTCTGTTTGGCTCCTGAAGCCATCTCTATGAAGATAAACTCATCCTGTTCGACTGCCTTTACCTTAATCCTTTTTAGTGTTGCACCAGAAATGAAACTCTCAATAGCACCTAGGCCTATCAAAATACTAAGCATCTAGTCAGCGACAGTACCTGTCATCTCGAGTACAGTCGACTGATACTCTGCCTGGTGGTTATTCACCACCACATGAATCCAATGGGCCTTGCCCATATCTCCCATGGTAGTGGGTCTATCTGATCCAGACACTCTGATCCTCTCCACAGGACAGTCGCGCTGGTAGTGTGGCTCCCCACATGTCCAATACCCCTTCTTCAGCCCAGTAGTCCTGGTACCCGAAGTAGAAGATGACGGCCCACCAGCCTGGAATCCAGGTTTGTTCTGCTGAATAGGCCTAAACTACTGCTGCTGTGGGTGACATTGTTGTTGATGTTGTGGTCCCCGATAAGGTGCCTGCTACTGAGGCGACGGTCATCGGGGTGTAGTGAAAGTGGATCCTCTTTGGAAGCTATGATATCTCAGCGTATGTCTCACTGGTGTCTACTGCTGTGGTGTACCAGATGAACCCTGCCCTGCTGGTCTTGCTGGAGTCCTGGTCTGACCCCAAATGATAAGCTCCTCCTTTGCTATGAGGGCCTTTTGGACAATGTCGTGCAAGGTTTGAGGCATCAAGATCCTAACCTTTGCACGTAGGTTGTCGTTAAGGACAAACACGAACCGATTGACCTTGAGCTTCTCAGTGCTAAGGTGTGGAGCATACCAGAGTAGCTCCATAAAATGTGCCTCATACTCAGGCACCATTCGACCTCCCTGTTGTAAGGCATTGAACTCATTGAGCTGACACTCGATGAATTCCTCTGAAAGGTACCTCTCTCGGAACCATTCCTCGAATAGTTCCCATGACACGTCTTCAACGACCATGTTCAGCTGCGGCAGGAGTGTCTTCCACCATAGAAGAGTGCTCCCCTTCAGTTGAAAGACCTCCATGTGGACCTTCATGTTGGAGGTATAATCACGAAGTGCGAAGCACATCGCCATATTCTCCAACCATGCCTTGGTGGCGGCACCATCCGGGGCCCCAAAGAACTCAGGAAATTTAACCTTCTCGAGTTCATGGTGAATGCTACCTATAACGGCCGGTGCGCGCGGCGGAACCTCAGCGGGTGTCGGTGCCTTGGCCTCGTCTCTGTCCAATCAGTTTATCAGTGCCTCATACATGCGCTAAAAATATCTCATCATCCCAACAACATCGCCAACTTCTATCTGCTCCTGTCTGAGAACCTGCTCGCCTCCCTAGGGTTTAGACCCCTCAGACATGGATGCTACTTGAGGCGTCATGCCTCCTCCCCTAGCACCTCGTCGTCTGCCTCTGCGACGTCCTCTAACCATGATTACCTACACGCACACAATCAACTCGATCAACAATAGTATAATCAAATATAATCATGTCAATGAAATCCGTAGAGAATCCCAAGCCACGGGTTGAACCAACTTTGATACCATATGTAATGACCTCCTCGTTACGACAACAACTCTTTAACAGGTGCAGAATTTTTTTATTTTTTTTTAAGGTGTGTGCGCGTGTGTAAAAAGGAATAGACACACTTGACTCGACGTCGCCACCCGACAACCAACAAGACGCAACCACGATGATCACAACAAGAAGACTTAAGGCACACAACAGGTAACTACAAGCAATAAACGACCATAGACATAAGGCGCATGACAAGTAACCGCAAACATTTAACGACATACTGGGTTATGCACAGTACGAACACAAAAGGAAGAATCCATAGTAGTATATTTTACTATTTTTGCACAGGAAAGCAGGGCGTTTAATCTTAGTTCTCTGCTCCGGAGAGAGAGAAGGTCAGATAGGCTCCTGGCTGACTGCTCATCCAGAAACTAGTAATCTCTGTCAGGTGTGTCGCAAGAGTGGAAACCCTGCCTTTAAAGGGCCCAAGACTCTTGATATGGCACAAGATTCTTTACACAAAAATAATCACACACACAGACTTATATACTAGGCTACATGGAGGTGTCTACATTCCGCTCGACTCAAGCAGACGAGGCAATACATTGTTCACAACCAGGTATAACAAAAACTAATGAACAACCACGTCCACTAAGGGAGATGAAAGTCAAGGACCCGACACTGACCAACCATTAGTTAAGACTCATCATTACCTACAACTCAAATGGAAACAAGTACTGATCATTTTCTTCGTTTAGATTTTGTTAGTCGACGAGTTATCCACCCAACCTTAAGGATGTAAATTCAATTAAATGCAATCTCCATTTACTACTCATAGTAACCTATTGTGCTTAATTCAGGGACATTTCAAATATTGAAAAATTTACAATAAGAATTCATAATAATGAAAACCTTACATTTATATCATGATAACCTTATTACATCTTATATTACAAAAACCTGGCCGTCATTAACCATCACCTTACATCATAAATGTTATCAATAACAATAAGGCTTCCATGGCATTACTATACTTGATATGTCCTTACCTTTATTATAACAACCTTGCCAATAAAGTAACTAAACTGAAACGAAAGTACCTTAATGATTACATCCTTACATGTTTTTAAAAAGCCTTGCAAGTAAAATAACTAAACTGCAATGTCATTACCTTATTACCTTAAAGATTACATCCTTACATTTCATATTATAAAAGCATGGCAGTAAAACAACTAACTGCAATGATGTTACCATACCTACTACCATCCATACATTGATATTACCAAGCTTTGCAATTAAAATAATTAATAATGCAATTTAACAACATTGCAGTTATATAACAATTAAATAGATAACAATTAATGAACAATTAAATAACAATATCTTTTCAATTTAAATAACAAGGAAATTTTCTTTTTTTTTGTTTTTTATATTAAAAACAATTGAAACTACAACAACCAGACACGCATTAACCATATCGATACCCTTAAACTGATAGCATTGTAATTTAAAAATAATAAAGTCCCTACCCTTACGTGCTACAACAACATTTAATAACCATTACCTAATTCATCAATAAAGGTACACTAACTAAACCCTTTCGAAAAGTAAAACCGTAATTATGTCACCCTACAACACGCCTTAATAACACTACTGGAATTGTCAATGGCAAAAAGGGAGCAACTAGGAGCGCCTGCTAGATACCAAGAGGCCACTGCTGTGCTCATGCCTGAAATTCATTAGGGTATGAATGATGGTGACAGAATATCAGTTATCTTACCTCTTGTATGCTGCCAACAATAAATTTTAATAACCTCTCCTTTTATATTACTATTATATGACAGTCGTTTAACCATAATACTACACTTGGTAACCATGGAGTTCAATTGAGAGAAAATAAATTATTGCATGGATAAAATGTTAAAAGGTGTAAGGTTCATTAAATGAGCTATCAAACCCAACCACAATGAAAAGCAGATTTCAGTCATTCAGTATCCCCCATCTCGCAACCAGTCCAAGGGTTAAAATAGAGTAGTGTTCATGGACACTAAAGCTGCATGGCCAACAGAGTTGTTCGCTTGTGATGGAGCCAACCTCGTGTTTTAATTTTTTAAATTTACTCTAATAATGTAATATAAATAATTACAGTGTTTCGGTAATTGATTCAAGGATGGAGAGACCCAAATTTTCACGCTATCAACCCGCATGCTAACAACCCGTGACAACAGTCCCAGCGCAGGTCCTCTGACGGATACTGAGATGGAAGGGGACGCCGACCCATCGAAGTTTCGGGTAATAAAATAAGGAGGACACCAGTAAAAACAACACGTGCAAAGGTGGTCTCAGGCAACCAGGTTACAGATCCTAGACAAGAAGGGTTTAAACAGTCTGTCCCTGCATCACCATGCAAATTTGTTGGCCAAAAATGAAAGCCTCAGTGAAACTGCTATCATGATTTGAGTGGTTGGGTCATGAAAATGGCAAGGAAAAATCAATGTGAAGAGATGTGGCTTCACTTCCCATCCCCAAGAGAAATCCCATCGATAACATGATTTAAAATCGTGAACCAGTCAAGGAGCGCTGCCCTGTGCGAATAAGCTCTTGCAAATGCACCCCATGTTGAGAGCAAGGTAAGATCGGGTTTAATAGAGAAGCAAGTAAAGGTGCCAAGGTTTAATATCCAACTAGAACGGTTTTTCGATGCAAAGGATCAGCGCAGGTAGCTTAAGGAGATCTCGGGTCGAATAGCTAGCGATGTCCCCAAGAATTTTCCTAGTTAAACTACCGCACCAGAAAAAAAAAAAACGCAGACCTGATCAGATTTTTCTCTGGTATCGACGCAGGGAGAAGGATAGATCACAGGCCCATCTAAGATTTGCAGACCGATTAGGTTAATTTTCATTAATTAAAAATTTCTTGTTAAACATTTCCCTTTTAATGCAAATCCTTGATAAACGTTTCACTTAATAAAATTTTCCTACTTTCAATTTGCCGAAAGATCTCCGCAGAAAGAATGGATCCAACAGTTACACAAAAACGAAATCCGAAGTAAGATGAACCAGCCGAACTCTCTAAAACCCTACGCAGATGAAGTTAAACTCTATGAACATCTAAGAATACCCATAAAAATGTGGATGGAAGAAGCGAAGGCTAGGGCTCTAGGGATATCTCAACGAAGGGATCACAAGGGTTACCTCGTTTGAGGCACAGAAAAAGACAGCAAGGAAAAGGGGATGATCTGCAATCTAACATATCCAACATCATCATAAGGTTTCATATACACATTAACTAATGTTTCCCTTTGTTTTTTAAAACAAAATCGCACTTTGCGTACCTGTGACCGACGACGAATGACCTGAAGGCACTATCCCGCACTTGAGCTCCGTGCCACTACCACTTGTCGATCGTCGAGACCTCACCAGTACCTCCCAGCCAATCGCTAGGGGTACTCTCCTTCTCCCTTATCTGCCTGAGCCGCAAAGGGGCCACACAAATCCAGATGGTAAGTCTAGCTTCCCAAATCGCCTTGCAAGGCCAAGCTACCACTCCTATTCGAGCTGAGAAAATCCCAACTCCTCACAAGCAATCAGTCAAGTCACAAATTTGGCAGCGTAACGTTACGCTATAGTCGATCCCTTTCTTCCTCATCTTCCCTTTCTTTTATAGAGTTTTTCCCACCTCCAACTTTCCCTAAATCACATTTTAATTAAGTTTTAATAAAAATTACCAAAAGATCTTGTTCGCATAAGTGTCGTCCATCCCCCTCTTCCCTCAAGTAACTATTTTCTTTAATTTATTAATTTACTCATTTCCCTCACCCACCTAGAGTCGCTCCTAAATTTACTCCTAGGTGTTCCTATATCCCCTTACATGTTTTAAATACTTTCCTTAAAAAAAAGATGTTACTAAATTAGCTCAAATTAGCAGGCTCTTAAATGCAGATTCCTTACTATGTTGACCTTGCTTTTTACCATGAGTTCCCATCTTTCCTTTATTGAGTTTCCTCCATTACTTAGTTTCCTAATTCTTATTATTCCCCTTTTTCCCCTTTTTATTAAATCCCAAAATGGCAATTGCATTATTAAATCTTTCCCATTTATTATTTATTTAATATTTTTTGTTCTTTCACAAGTTAGGAAATAATTTCTTCTTTGCAAAATTTTAAAACCATTAGTTTTAATTTAATTCTTACTCTCGTCATTTACCCCAAGAATTTTATGAAGAGCTAACTATTACTTAAGTGGGATTTTGTTTGAATTGTTATTTTTATTCTAGGGTCTTTTCTTAAGGTTAGACTAAATTTTTACCCTAGAAAAGTCTTAGACTTAGGAATTAGATTCTGAATTGGGTGACACTTGGTTAGGGAAGTTGTTCAAGGATTTATTAAGGCGTTAATGTCTTAGGGCCATCTAGGTTTGTTTCTTCAACATCATCAACGCGACGTGCCCTTCAGGACACACTACGTGCTCCAAGGGTGCCACTCGCCTCATTCATTTCTTTTGCGCAACGTGCCCTTCAGGATGCACCACGTGCTCCAAGGGTGCCACTCACTTCTTGTGGTTCTTTTGCATGACGTTCCCTTCAGGATGCACCACATGATCTAATGGTGTCGCTCACCAACTTGACTGGTTGGTAGACATCTATAACCCCTAGAGTCAACACTCCGCTAGGTGAACTTGTGGGAGACTAAGGGCTCTAAGGAATAAGGCCCCCACATTATTGCGTGCCCCTTAGAATCATCGTGAGCGACTGTCGCAGTCTGCCATCATGGCATCGTGGATCCTCTCAAACTATGTAATCGTTAACCTACAGTTCGAGCCACGGCGGGAGTGCTAGTAGGTTGTGGCAGGGTTGTTGTCCACCCCTCTCCCTCAACCTCTCTGGAAATCGTCTGTGGCCCCTTTACTCCATATGTGAGTCTGGTTGGCAAGCTATCGTCAGCCTGCATCATCAAAAATCATGTCAGAACATGTCAACATCATATCATTAATTCGATGAAATATCACAGTAAATAAATTGACCCAAATAGCACACTCCCTGACTCAATCCGGAGTCCAAGGGGTTCCACCAATTCCTCTTCATCCTCAAGGTCCAAAACCCTGCACACTCAATAAAACTGAGTCAATAGAACCTGTCTACATCAAAGCAGTAAAACATCATGTCGTCTATCATAACGCATCATAATCAAGTATAAATGTTTTAACATCATAAAAGTCCAGATCACTTGAGAGCAAGTGTCCTCAAAGAATAAGTTTTCTCAGTGCGCCAGAGCGGGATGTTACACATATACAAATCAAATCAAATGCAAATTCATGTATTCACAAACAATGAAAACAATACGTACAAATACAAT
>ML814031.1:8867-24261 GCA_009831015.1 Picea engelmannii | reverse complement strand
GTACAATTTAAAACCTTTTTCAACTTATACTTAAACCATTCAACTATATACAATGAGCAATGAACAATAGTATAAGAGTTACAACAATACACCATAATACACCATGCACAATATATGAGAAATAATCAATAGTTTATTTTTCAGAGGAAGTAATGACTTCCAAAGGTAGCTATAGCTTCCAAATGTAGAGGGAGGGATAAACCTCCAAGAGGAAGATACAATCCTCCAATATCAGGAGAGAGTTGAACTCTCCATCCTTGCCCCTTCCTTCCACCCAAGAATATATGAGAGATAATAAAACTTTACATTAAATTATCACCATCAACCAATCATCACATAGAACTTGATAATGCTTCCTGAGACTTCTTCAATTTATGCAATTCTTCAATTCTTGGAGTACTCTAATCCTATAGATAATATTACTCAATTTATTCTCTAAAACTCCTCCAATTTTCACTCCTTGAATACTCCCCAAAAAGAGGTTATAGAAAGAATGCTAGACTTTATTCAGTTCTGGTCTGTTCAGAGGACCCAACTTGTATAGCATGCCCCATGCTCAATATTTAATATCCGATTCTAAAACTCTCACACAAGAAACTAAAATCCGTACTCTTTCCAATGGAAGTGGTCCCACTACATTTGGATTTTGTATGAAAAACTTATGACTATTTTACCCAGAACACATGTTTATTGACTAGCTTCAGGACTGGTCACAAACCCTATCTTCCATAGAGTGTATCTCCATAATTATAGAAAATAAAGAGTTGCAATTTTTACCAGAGTTACCTTGATATGTCTTCTCAATACCATAGATATTTCACCATTTGAATCATTATATAAAAAAAGTTATAGCAAAAATGGTAAGATGACCTGAAAATAACATACCTTAGAACACATCACCAAAAGACTTCATCCTCCCTTGAAATCCGACCTTCTTATCTTCTTATTACCTTTGAAATTCAACTTGTATCAAATGAATGTATAATGATGTTTATTTATACCATTTATGTCACTTCCTTTTAACATTAGGGCCGACCTAATTTGTAATTATTTTCTTTAATTATTTCCAGTGCCTACATGTACTTCCTTCTTCAATTCACTTTGTCATCTTAAAAAATTCATTTCTCCTCAACCATGAGGATCCACGTGACATCCCACATACCACAGAAAATAGAATGATGTATATTATCCATTTATGGGTGTTGTATATGCGTGTGCATTGTCCTTCATGTCCAAATACCTTTATCAATATTGCGGTCCAAAACCCATGACTAGGGTTGACATCAATGGAAACACTCATGTTCCCCCTATCATGATGATCCCAATTTCTCTCTGATGTAGGAGAATATCTCCACGTCAGCCAGCCAACCAGCCACGTCAGTGAATTCAAATCGCGTGTTGAAGAGAGGCGCAGCCTCATTTAAAATTTGAATGAATTTAATTTAATTGCATAGGTTGTTGAGCCATAGAGTCGTGCCTTTGTGTGGGCATTAGGTAGGTAGGCCTTAAATGTTTTGTAAGGCTGAGATCTAGATTTGATGCTAGACTAGACAGCCCATTCAATGAAATTGAATAGGGTAGGTAGATTGGAGGGAAGAGCTCGAAGATCCCCCTCATGTAAAAAGATGAATTGTATCTCTTTGGTAGTTAGGGGGTTGAGATAGGAGAGAAATCTATGAGTAGAGAGCAGAAGAGAAGGAGTCGAGACCTTGTTATAGGTCGTGCTCAGGAACACCTTATAAAAATAGGCATTTTCCATTTAATATAAATAGAAGCAGTTTTTCCTGCATGTATTTATGTGTTATGTGGATGTCTGTGAGTGTTCTCTATATGTTGTAGATGTATGTTGTTATCGTGCATTTTCAAGGGTGTGTTTGATCTTCAGGATTGAGGTTCTTTGTGGTTTCATGCCAGGAGGGCATGATAGAGTATTGCAGTCTCTGGATACCAGTGCATTGAGGCACTTCTGAACTCTGCAGATTCAGACAAAGACGTGCCAGGTGGGCACACAGCTGAAATCAACAACTCAGGAAAAGACCTATGAGGTTGCTGAACATTTCAGGAGGCAAGGTTGTGTATGAGAGACACAGTTGCAGACAGAATCTCTGAGGAGTTTTGTGAAGCTCTGCCAAGTGGGCATTGAGCATATGCACAGTGGTGCATTGAGAAGAACTTTGTTGTGAGTTCTTAAGGAGGACCAAAATTACTGAGGATTCTGAAGAGCTCTGCCAAGTGGGAATTGGGAAGGTGCAAGGAGTTCATAGAGGAAAGAATTTTTGGATGTCGTGTGAAAAGATACTCTTCCAAGAGGGCATTGAGTAAGTGTGCAGACAAAAGAAAAGAGAACTCTTTGAGTTCTGTAAATTGAAGAAGATTCCACTGAGGGATCTTCACAGGGTTGTTGAACACCCTACAGACTCAGCAAGAAGTTGCTTGAGGCAGAGGATATCCAAGAGGGCATCCAATTATTCTCCATCTGTGGGGGAAGATAGAAGGATAAAATCCCTTAGGGGTCTGAGTGTTTGAGAAGCTCAGGAGAGACAACACCTTTCGAGTGCATGTAAATACTCTGCGGAGGTGCAGGAGTTGAATAATCCTTTAAGGGTTCAGAAGAAGGATAAGCTCAAGAGGGCGAGTTCTTTCAGGCACAGAGTCGTAACTGCAAGGAGTGCAGAAGCTTCAGAACCCTCTACGGGTTCAGAGTACTCAAAGCTCAGGAGGATCAACATTTTTATACATGCGGTGAAGCTCCAAGAGTGAGGAGTTCATAGAGGAGAAGGAAGTCCAAGGTTGAAGCCTTTGGAAAATTGAACTTCTTCCCAGTCCTGGAAGAAAGTGCAGAAGCTCAGGAGCGAGCAAAACTGTCATTGGATGGGCCGATAGATTCTAGACTGTTGAGAATTTCTACGTCCAGAGAGCTCGCAGGAGAAGAGATGATCTAAACCGTCAGATGTTGAGAAAATCATCCATCAGCTGTCAAACCTGATAGGAGTTTCACAAGGTTTAAGCTTCGTAAACTAGAGGGTGGAAGTCCTTAATGGATCGGGATATCGAGAGTTCAGTCATCGAGAAATCGAGAGTCTCGAAGACAAGAGATCGGGTAAATCCATAGTGAAAATCCTGAAATTGAATCCAAGCCATCCATCTGTTTGGGACACGTGGTGGAGATCCATATTTTCAGGGAAAGTCCTGATAGAAAAGTCAAATTGACGCATCAGGGTTCGACGTTTCACGAATCTTGAGGGCAAGACTTCCAAAGCATCAGAAGTCACGAAATCGCGAGAGGCGATCAGGACCGTCCATCTTGAGGGGACGCATGGCAATGATCGAAGCCTTCGAGAAAGATCCTGATAAGAGAGTCACGTCGGGAAATCGAGATTCGGAGAATAAAAAATTCTAATGACAAGAGTGTCTATGTATTTCGGCATTGGAAAGCCTGAAACCTCGACGAGAGATAAGACTGCGGTCACGGGGATACTGGTCACGTGGGCCAGGAGTTTATCCAGTAGGGCTAACACGTAAAGGTGCGTATCAGTGAATTGACTCATCAGAGATAGGGGATTCAGGAGGATAAAGAATTATTGACATTCGGGATCAGGAAACCCCGAAACCTGAAAGTATATCTTTCCTATTGAGGAAGAGGCAGCGGTCAGAGTGCTGAAGACCGTGGGGAAATTAAGGACCTGTGGATTTGGCTTTTAACAAAGATTCCACTGAGGAATCGAAGAGTCAATTTGGCTCAAAAGGGGAAGTTGAACGATCCTTAAGATTGGGAGGTTAGTACAGGGGCCTTTTCCAAGGCAGAGGTGGCGTCTGTGTCAGTTTTGGTATCAGAGCCTGATTCTTGTCTATATATTTCAGGCAAGGGAGGCAAGGAGATAAAAGAAGCACTCTGATACACTGCGTCAGTTGGTATCAGAGTGAGAAATATGTTTGTATACTTCAAGAAGAGGGAGAAGGCAAGGGAAGAAAGCAGAGTGTTGAAACTTTGTGATGGTTGTTTGCAGGAAGGCAACAATCCCAAAGATAGTCAACAGGACTGAAGGATGAAGCTGGGACACTCATGTTTGCAGAGTGACAGCAGCAGGTTTGCTAGGAGAGAAGACAGAGACAACACCATGGCTACTGAAGGCCGTAGATATGCTGGAAGGAAAAACTCAAAGCTATGGAGCCAAGAAGATATGGATGAAGAGCTCGTCGATATAAAAAGAGAGATAGAAAATCTTGCATTGCAAATGCAGTAGAAAGCAAAGTCGATATGGCTGTATGAATGGCCCATGAGGAAGGCAAAAGCAAAATGGCTAGTCAAGGAGTTGATGGCTACAAGACAACATAGTTTTTTAAGAGGATGGTTGAGGTATGCTAAAAACCTTGACGGACCTAAGGAAATGGTTCAGATATGTAAACCGGAGACTGGGAGAGATCTTGGTGAAGAGAATCAAATGGGATCAGCTGAGGAGCTCAGAAACTGCCAGGAGGGCAGGGAGGAAATTTTCAATTTCCAGGTGGGAAAAGGGTTGATATCATTGCGGGATCTTAGATACTGTCATAAGGAAAGCCAGGAAATTTCACATTGCCATCTGTGCAATGGTATGAGGTCGTTGTGGGATCTTGAGGACTACCAGGAGGGCAGTGGAAGCATCTCATATTGCCAGGTGGGCAGAGATGATCATTCGAGACTATCTGAAAGTCTCAGGGACTTAGAGGTGAGTTCAATTCAGCAAGGAGTGTTGATGAAGATGGGATCAGTTGATCTCATAATCTGCCAGGAGGGTAGCGAACAGATCCCATATTGTCAGGTGGGCAGGGATGAACAAATGAGACTATCTGAGGGTCTCATAAACTCAGAGATGAGTTTGGATCAACATGAGCAGCTGAGAGAAGAGGAAGATATGAGAGATCTTATGATGATTTGGGGAATCAAAGTACTCCTACCATTTACCCAGGAGGAGGAAGAAGTCTGTGTTGCAGATGAAGCAACAACAACAGAAGAAAAGTCAGTTGTGACTGTCAAAGAAGAATTGGAGCAGACTTTGGAAGCTGCCCAAGCAGACGAAGAGGAAAATGAGCATTCTGAGGAGTGTCTCAATGCATTCATCCAGGAAGCTGAGGAAGTTGTAGCACTGAAGCTGACAGCAGAAGAAGCACAAGAGAATGATGAGCATTATGAGGAATGGCTCAATATTTTCATCCATGAGACTGAAAAGACTGCAACATGGGAGTTTGTAGCTAAAGAGGAAGAGGCCGACAACATTAGTTTGGCTGATCTGTATGAACAAATTGAAGCCCTGGAGAGAAGGGTGAAAGTGCAGGGAATGCACATCCAACAGGTGAAGTTGGAAGCTGATGAAGAAGACATGGGAGATCACAGTGATCTGCCCATGTGCCGAAATTTTTTTCAGCTGAGGAGACTGCATGAATAGAGCCAGCCATTGGAGCAGCTAGACCGAGTGATAGAATACATCAGAAGGTTGATGTTGAGATTAGCAGAAACTATCAGCAAGGAGAGGCTAAGCAGCAGGAAGGAAGCAACAACAACGCGGAAGCAGCATCAGAAGGAAGATGGAGTGGATGAACAGCTCCAAAGGATGATTTGGGATCCAGGAGGATTTCAATAGCTAAGATGGGAAGCTCATGAGTATGAGCTCATGAATTTTGCAGCTGAGGATTATGATGCAGGAGCATCTCTCCACGTTAGCCAGCCAACCAGCTACGTTAGCGAATTCCAATCGCATGTTGAAGAGAGGCGCAACCTCATTTAAAATTTGAATGAATGTAATTTAATTGCTTAGGTTGTTGATCCATAGAGTCATGCCTTTATATGGGCATTAGGTAGGTAGGCCTTGAATGTTTTGTAAGGTTGAGATCTAGATCCGATGCTGGACTAGATAGCCCATTCAATGAAATTGAATAGGGTAGGTAGATTGGAGGGAAGAGCTCGAAGAGCCCCCTCATGTAAAAAGATGAATTGTATCTCTTTGTTAGTAAGGGGGTTGAGATAGGAGAGAAATATGTGAGTAGAGAGCAGAAGAGAAGGAGACGAGACCTTGTTATAGGCCATGCTCAGGAACACCTTGTAAAAACAGGCATTTTCCATTTAATATAAACAGAAGAAGTTTTTCCTGCATGTATTTCTGTGTTATGTGGATGTTTGTGAGTGTTCTCTATATGTTGCAGATGTATGTTGTTATCGTGCATTTGCAGGGGTGTGTTTGATCTTCAGGCTTGAGGTTCTTTGCGGTTTCATGCCAGGAGGGCGTGATAGAGTACTGTGGTCTTTGGATACCAGTGCACTGAGGCACTTCTGAACTCTGCGGATTCAGAAAAAGATGTGTCAGATGGGCACACAGCTCAAATCAACAACTCAAGAAAATACCTATGAGGTTTTTGAACACCTCAGGAGGCAAGGTTGTGTATGAGAGACACAGTTGCAGACAGAATATCTGAGGAGTTCTGTGAAGCTCTACCAAGTGGGACTTGAGCATATGCACAATCGTGCATTGAGAAGAAATCTGCTATGAGTTCTTAAGGAGGACCAGAATCACTGAGGATTCTGAAGAGCTCTGCCAAGTGGGCATTGAGCAGGTGCAAGGAGTGCACAGAGGAAAAATCTGTTGGACGTCCTGTGAAAAGATACTCTGCCAGGAGGGCATCGAGTAAGTGTGCAGACAAAAGAAAAGAGAACTCTTTGAGTTCTTTAAATTGAGAAAGAGTCCACTGAGGGATCTTCATAGGGTTGTTGAACACCCTACAGACTCAGCAAGAAGTTGCTTAAGGCAGAGGATAGCCAGGAGGGCATCCAAGTATTCTCCATCTGTGGGAGAAGAAAGAAGGATAAAATCCCTTAGGGGTCTGAGTGTTTGAGAAGCTCAGGAGAGACAACACCTTTCGAGTGCATGTAAATACTCTGTGGAGGCGCAGGAGTTGAAGAATCCTTTAAGGGTTCAGAAGAAGGATAAGCTCAAGAGGGTGAGTGCTTTTAGGCACAGAGTCATAACTGCAAGGAGTGCAGAAGCTTTAGAACCCTCTGACGGGTTCAGAGTACTCAAAGCTCAGGAGGATCAATGTTTTTATACGTGCAATGAAGCTCCAAGAGTGAGGAGTTCACAAAGGATAAGGAAGGCCAAGGTTGAAGCCTTTGGAAAATTGAACTTCTTCCCAGTCCTGGAAGAAAGTGCAGAAGCTCAGGAGGGAGCACAAATGTCGTTGGATGGGCCGATAGATTCTAGATCGTTGAGAATTTCTACGTCCGGAGAGCGCACAGGAGAAGAGATGATCTGAACCATCAAATGTTGAGAAAATCATCCGTTAGTCATCAGACCTAATAGGATTTGCATGAGGTTTAAGCTTCGTAAACAGGAGGGTGGAAGTCCCGAAAGGATCGGGATATCAGGACTTCAATCATCAGGAAATCAGGAGTCTCGAAGACAAGAGATCGGGTAAATCCATAGTGAAAATCCCAAAATTGAATCTGAGACATCCATCTGTTGGGGACACGTGGTGGAGATCCACATTATCGGGGAAAGTCCTGATAGAAAAGTCAAATTGGCACATCGGGGTTCGGTGTTTTGTAAATCCTAAGGGAAAGACTTTCAGAGCATCAAAAGTCGTGAAATTGTGAGATGCGATCAGGACCGTCCATCTTGAGGGGATGTGTGGCAGTGATCGAAGCCTTCAAGAAAGGTCACGATAGGAGAGTCATGTCAGGAAATCAGGATTTGGAGAATCGAGAATCCTGATGACAAGATGATGCAAGAGAATCGCCAGCAAATCAAGTGAGCCAACATGAAAGCAGAAGACAGCTGGAGAAGCCAGGAAATTTATTTTTGAACTTCACTTTGGAATAGTTTCGCGAGTCTTTAATGAAGTCATTTAAAGAGGAGGTGCACCTTTATATTGTAATGGACTTTGAGCGGATAGCTCACGTCCTGAGGTAAATGAGGCATTTAATAGATTTAATGCAGGTAGATAGGATTTTTATTTTCAGATTAGACAGTTTTAGAGTTCAAGAGGGAAAATGGATATAGACACCCTCATTGTATCATTGTAACATTATTCAGCAGGCATTCAGAAAAAAAGAGAAGGCAGAGAATTCTATGAAGAACACCCATGTACAGTTATTGAATTAATAGAATGAAGCTTTGATTCAATCTCATGGTTTGTGTTGTTTTCTCTGTGTGTTAATGTTATGCTCAGGAATGTTTGTTTTCTTGTATGCATTTTCTTGGTATATGTTGTGCATAGGATTTCATGTTTTTAACTGAAGTCTGAAAGGTAGATGGAATGAGTTTCAATTGTTTCTCTATCTGAGCTAGGAGATTCCTGCAAGGTATGTAGTCGAATTCATCCGCAAGGAGTGCGTTGATGAAGGATCAGTAGTTTAACCTTTGTTATCATTTACCTAGGAGTGGATTCGAATTGTTGAAGCCGTGCAAGGAGTGCACCGACTGAAGAAGAAGTCTCAAAGTTGCGATTCTGAGCAAATTATTCAAGACTGTTGCTGCAGGAAGTGTGCAGATTCAGGAGGATTCAACACTTGGGAGTTGTTGAATGGTTTCCGCAAGGAGTGCATGCAATCCCTCTAAAAGAATCAGAGTGGAAAAACTCAGGAGGTTTGGTGCCTTCGAGAAATTGCTAAACGACAACACAAGAGTCTGTGTCGAAGGAGGTTCGAGCAAGGGTTGTTAGCAAAGACGTTGGAGAACAAGTTCTGAGAGGGAACATTTAGTCTTCTCAAGAAATCCTCAAGAGGGAGGAACCAACGGCCAGGGTTCATAGAGGAAGCCAACGAAATCCCGTCAGCCGTCAGATCTTGGAAAGTTGCGCAGGGTTTAAGCCTTAGCATGCAGGGAAGGAGTTGGGGCACATCGGGACTCGACTCATTGGAGAATCGGAGTCTCCAAGAACATAGGATTTTCGCAAGGAGAAATAGAGACTCGTGACTTTCTAAAAGGAGTATAGCCGTAGATCATGGACTGGACACGTGTCAGTAATCCGGGGAGTGGGGGTTCGACATTCAGGATTTTCCCATGCAAAGGAATTGATACAATTCAAATCACGATCCCACAATACCCAATAGCGCGACGAGGAAGGGTGACGTGGAGGAGAGCACCCACACGTGCATCGGGGTTAAGAAATTTGGGATTCTCGGTGTCGTGAGAATCGTTGTCGGAGGAACCGCGAAACTCTGAAGCACGATAACCAAGCAGTCATAGTCCTGAGTGGAGGACAGGTGTTGGAAGGTCAGTATGTGGGGTCACAGAGCGCAGTAAAAGAGACAGGTGGCATCGGGGATCAGGAATCAGGGACACGAGAGGTAAGTGACTTACGACATCGTAAGTTCTGATTTCCTGACAGGTAAAATCCCGACAAGAGTAAAGAAAGCCTTGGTAAATACTCATCGGGTTTCGGGGTTTTGTGAGGCCCGAATCTGTGCTTTCAGGACTTGCGATCTAGCGAGGTTCGATTTCTCGATAAAGAAAAGGGAGATCATAAGGAATATCCTGTGGGAGCAAAGAACTCCTGATAAGGAGTTCAGAAGAGAAATTCAGCTCTTCGGGCCGAGAGAAGAGAAGATCTTGGTGAGAGCGATCGTGCTCAGGGAGTGTGGTTGCATCATAGTGGTATCAAAGGTAGTATCTGTTTGTATATTTCAGACAGAGGAGAAAAGGGAAATTTCACCATGTCGCCAAGAAGGGAAATAAAATCACCTAATCCAGAAGACAGGGATGTACGAAGAAGAGGTAGGCCGACAGGGAATCCATAGATGGAAAGGCAGATACGCATTCTCAGAGAGAGATTGGAAGACATGGAAGCAACGCAGAGACACATAAAAAGTGCGGGAGATATAAGTGACTCTGAAGCCAAAGTTGAAGTTGAACAGTAAGGAGAATTTGTAGCCGAAGATGCAGCCAATGAGCGATTGATTAAAGCTATCGCCAGGATGAGTTCGAAGTTATGAAGGGAATCTAGATGAAGAAGAGTTACTGGATTGGATCAAAGCTCTTGATACTTACTTTGATTATGAAGATATCGAAGAGGATAATAAGGTCAAGCATGCTGTTATGCGCTTGAAAGGACATGCAACATTATGGTGGGACGAGCTTCAAGTGGATAGGTGCTGCAAGGGAAAACAAAAGATTAAAAGTTGGGATCGAATGATTGCGAAGATGAAGGTAAAACTCATCCCAAGGGATTATCAGATCACACTGTTCAGGAGAATGCAGAACCTGAGACAGAAGTTGATGACAGTGAAGGAGTATACTGAAGAATTTTACAAGCTCAATACCAGAGTAGGTCATCGGGAGAGCGATGATGAGAAAGTTGCCAGATACATTAATGGCTTAAGATACGATATCTAGGATGAGATGAGTATGAAAACCATCAGAATGGTGGAAGATGTGTATCAGATGGCTTTGAAAGCTGAAGAAAAGATGAGCTGTAAGCAAGGTCAGTGAGGGTGGGGCAGAAGTCAACCCAGAGGCAAGTAAGTTTCCTAGGACAAATATCAAAAACCCAAGGAGGAATGGAAGAAACCTCAGGGTAGGATTGAAAGAGGTGGAACCTCACAACGAGGACCGCATGTTGAACAAAGGGTGCAACATATAGAGCAGGGTGGCGGTTATGCTGACGCAAACACTTTTCCTCGTACTCGAGGTAGAGGAAGAGGTCGAGGTGGAGTAATCATATGTTTCACATGCGGGAAAAATGGGCACAAGTCATTCGAGTGTCCAGAGAAAAAGGACATCGGAGAAGCTCACATCACTGAAGCGCAAAAGCGTGATGCTAAGACGAAAGATGCAGAAGGTGGAAGATCACTTGGAATGCATAAAGTCCTTTTGACACCCGAGAAAGAGGTGGAAAACTCCGCCCAAAGGACCAGACTATTCAGAACAGCTTGCAAGACCAAGGATAGGGTATGCAAAGTGATTGTTGACAGTGGTAGCACGGATAATCTCGTTTCAACCGAGATGGTGGAAAAGTTAGAGCTAGAGACAACTGATCACCCGAGTCCATACAAAGCTTCATGGCTACAAAAAGGACACCAGGTGAGTGTTACTAAACAGTGCTTGGTTGAATTCAAAATAGGAGGATACAATGATAAGATTTTATGTGATGTTATTCCCATGGATGTATGCCATTTATTGCTAGGTAGACCATGGAAATATGACAGAAATGTAGTTCATGATGGGAGAATGAACACATATACCCTGGAGAAAAATGGGAGAACCCATAGGTTTCTTCCGATAAAGGATAAAGAGGTGAAGCCAGAAGTAAACAACACAATACTTCTCATGAGTGGGAAGAATCTTCTTACAGAGGTTGAGAAGAATGAAGATCCACAATTCTTTGTTGTCAAAAAGCTACAACAGGAGAAGCTGTTGATAAACATGAAGAAATCTTCGTTCATGAAGACAGAGCTCATTTACTTGGGGTTCGTCATTTTGGCGAATGAATTAAAAATGGATCCAAGTAAGGTGGAAGTGATTAAAAATTGGCCATCACCCAGAAATGTTTTCGAGGTGAGAAGTTTCCATGGTTTGGCTAGTTTCTATAGGAAATTCATCAGGAATTTTAGTGGAATTAGCACAGCGATGATGGATACCGTCAAGAAACAACATAAGACTTTTCATTGGACAGTCGAAGCTGAGAAGAGATTCAATCTGTTGAAGCGAAAGATCACAGAGCAACCAATGTTGGTGTTGCCAGATTTTCAAAAGACATTTCAAGTGAAATGTGATGCCAGTGGGTATGCCATAGGAGTGGTCTTAAGTTAGGAGGATAGACCATTCGCATATTATAGCGAGAATTTGGATGAGGCGAAGCTAAAATACTCCACGTATGATAAAGAATTGTATGCTATCATACAGGCACTGACAATGGGAGGCGATAAGCATGGATTTTGTATTGAGTTTTCCGAGGACACAAAGAGGTGTAGATACAATCTTTGTGGTGGTGGATAGGTTTTCAAAAATGGCACACTTTATTCCATGCTAGAAGACCAGTGATGCGACACACATCGCGAATTTGTTTTTTAAGGAGGTCATTCAACTCCATGGATTGCCGAAAAGTATTGTTTCGGACAGGGATGCCAAATTCATTGGACATTTCTAGAGGACACTCTAGAAGAAGCTAGGAACTAACTTGGAGTTTAGTTTTGCTTATCATCCACAGACAGACAGACAAATAGAATTGGTCAATAGGAGTCTGGGAGACTTGTTGAGAAGCCTGGTGACAGAGCACCACAGTAGCTGGGACAATGTGTTTCCACAGGCAGAGTTCGCATACAACGATTCAGTGAATAGGAGTATAGGGAGAAGTCCATTTCAGGTTGTATATGGAATGCAGCCGAGAGGAGTATCTGAACTTAGGGAGTCAAAGCAGACTGCTACTAGCAGCGCAAGTGCTGAAGAATTCACAGAGGCAATGAAGGAACTTCACGACCAAGTGAAGCAACGATTGCAAGCTTCAAATCAGGAATATAAGCGCAGAGTGGATCAGCATCGGAGACAACTTCAGTTCAAATTTGGTGATCTAGTTCTGGCACATCTGAGGAAGGAAAAGTTCCCGAGGGGAACATACAACAAGCTCAAAATGAAGAAAATGGAGCCATGCAGAATCCTGAAGAAATTCGGGGAGAATGCTTATGAGATTGAATTGTCGGATGGCATCGGGATATCTCCGATATTCAATATCGTAGATTTATATCCTTATAAGGCTAATGAAGCAGGATATGGAAGTGATGAACAACCATAAATCCAGTGGCAGAAGAAGATACCAATAGCAGAGAAGCCGCAGATGGAGTACATACTGGACAAGCGAGTGGGAAAGAAAACCAGAAGAAAAGAATACTTCGAGTATCTGGTCAAGTGGAAGAATCACCCAGTGGAGGATGCCAGCTGGGAAAGAGAAGCAATGATTCAGAAACATGGACAGACTGTGCAGGATCTCATGGACATGAGTCCATGAAAGTTTTCAAGCCGAGGAGTATGATGCAGGAGCATCTCCAGCAAATCAAGCGAGCCGACACGAAAGCAGAAGACAACTAGACAAGCAAGCAAATTTATTTTTGAACTTCACTTTGGAATAGTTGTGTGAGTCTTTAATGAAGTCATTTAAAGAGGAGGTGCACCTATATATTGTAATGGACTTTGAGCGAATAGCTCATGTCCTTAGGTAGATGAGGCATTTAATAGATTTAATGCAGGTAGATAGGATTTTTATTTCCAGATTAGACAATTTTAGAGTTCAAGAGGGAAAATGGATATAGACACCCTCATTGTATCATTGTAACATTATTCAGCAAGCATTCAGAAAAAAAGAGCAGGCAGAGAATTGTATGAAGAACACCCATGTACAGTTATTGAATTAATAGAATGAAGCTTTGATTCAATCTCATGGTTTGTGTTGTTTTCTCTGTGTGTTAATGTTATGCTCAGGAATGTTTGTTTTCTTGTATGCATTTTCTTGGTATATGTTGTGCATAGGATTTCATGTTTTTAACTGAAGTCTGAAAGGTAGATGGAATGAGTTTCAATTGTTTCTCTATCTGAGCCAGGAGATTCCTGCAAGGTATGCATTTGAATTCATTCGCAAGGAGTGCGTTGATGAAGGCTCAGTAGTTTAACCTTTGTTCTCATTTACCCAGGAGTGGATTTGAATTGTTGAAGCCATGCAAGGAGTGCGCAGGCTGAAGAAGAAGTCTCAAAGTTGTGATTCTGAGCAAATTATTCAAGACTGTTGCTGCAGGAAGTGTGAAAAGTCAGGAGGATTCAACACTTGGGAGTTGTTGAACAATTTCCGCAAGGAGTGCATGCAAGCCCTCTGAAAGAATCAGAGTGGAAAAACTCAGGAGGTTTGGTGCCTTAGAGAAATTGCTAAACGACAACACAAGAGTTTGTGTTGAAGGAGTTTCGAGCAAGGGTTGTTAGCAAAGACGTTGGAGAACAAGTTCTGAGAGGGAACATTTAGTCTTCTCAAGAAATCCTCAAGAGGGAGGAACCAACGGTCAGGGTTCGTAGAGGAAACCAGTGAAATCTCGTCAGCCATCGGATCTTGAAAAGTTGCACAAGGTTTAAGCCTTAGCGTGTAGGGAAGGAGTCAGGGCACATCAGGACTCGACTCATCAGAGAATCAGAGTCTCCAGGAACATAGGATTTTCACAGGGATAAATCACGACTCATGACTTTCCAAAAGGAGTATAGCCGTAGATCCCAGATTGGACACGTGTCAGTAATCCGGGGAGTGGGGGTTTGGCATTCAGTATTTTCCCATGCAAAGGAATTGCTACAATTGAAATCGCGATCCTGCAATACCCGATAGCGTGACGAGGAAGGGTGACATGGAGGAGAGAACCCACACGTGCATCGAGGTTCAGAAATTTGGGATCCTAGGTGTCATGAGAATCACTGTCGGAGGAACCGCGAAACTCCAAAGTGTGATAAACAAGCAGTCATAGTGCTGAGTGGAGGACAGGTGTTGGAAGGTCAGTACGTGGGGTCACAGAGCGCAGTAAAATAGACAGGTGGCATCGGGGATCGGGAATCAGGGACACGAGAGGTAAGTGACTTACGACATCGTAAGTTCTGATTTCCCGACGGGTAAAATCCCGACAAGAGTAAGGAAAGCCTTGGTAAATACTCATCGGGTTTCGGGGTTTTGTGAGGCCCAAATATGTGTTTTCAAGACTCGTGATCTAGCGAGGCTCGATTTCCCGATAAAGCAAAGGGAGATCATAAGGAATATCATGTGGGAGTAGAGAACTCCTGATAAGGAATTTGGAAGAGCAATTTAGCTCTTCAGGTCAAGAGAAGAGAAGATCCTGGTGAGAGTGATCATGCCGGGGGAGTGCAGTTGTGTCACAAGAGTGTCTGTGTATTTTAGAATTGGAAATCCCAAAACCCCGATGAGAGATAAGACTGCAGTCACGGGGATAGTGGTCACGTGAGCCAGGAGTCTAGCCAGGAGGGCTAACACATAAAGGCACGTATCGGTGAATTGACCCATCGGAGATTGAGGATTCAAGAGGACAGAGAATTCTTGACATCAGGGATCAGGAAACCCCAAAACCTGAAAGTATATCTTTCTTATTGAGGAAGAGGCAGAGGTCGGAGTGCAGAAGACTGTGGGGAAATTAAGGACCTGTGGATCAGGTTTTTAACAGAGATTCCACTGAGGAATCGAAGAGTCACTTTGGCTCAAAAGGGGAAGTTGAACGATCCTTAAGACCGGGAGGTCAACACAGGGGCCTTTGTCGAGGAAAAGGTGGCGTATGTGTCACTCTCCCCCTTTGACATCAATGGAAAAGGTTAGGGTTGATCCCCCTGAGTTTAATGGAAAAATGTAACTCTCTTCTTTGGGGTTGCTCCCCCTGAACATGTAGCACTCAATAATA
>ML814030.1:137291-165146 GCA_009831015.1 Picea engelmannii | reverse complement strand
ATTTATTTGGTCTTGTATGTGGATGACATGTTGTTGATAGGAAACAAAAAGGCCATGGATGAATAAATGGCATCCTTGGATAAGAATGACGCTTGGGATCTACTGGAGTTGTTGACTAGAAGAAATCCCATTGGCAAAAAATGGGTATTTAAAAAGAAGTTGAATGTAGAAGGAAAAGTGGAGAAATAGCAAAGGGTTATTCCCAGGTTAAGGGAACTGATTTTGGTGAGATTTTTTTTCCTGTTTCCAAGTTAACCTCTATAATATTTATGTTATCTGTTGTTGTTGCATTTGATTTTGAAGTAGAACAGATGGATGTAAAGACAACATTCCTACATGGGGATCTAGAAGAAGAAATCTATATGAAGCATCCATAAGGATTTGTTGTGAAGGGAAGGAAGGAGCTGGTATGCAAGATGAAAAATTCCTTGTATGGTTTAAAACAATCACCAAGGATGTGGTATCAAAAATTCAATACTTATATGTTGGGACTTGGATTCACAAGAAGCAAAGAGGATCATTGTGTGTATTTTAAATTAATTGGTGATCATTTGATTTATTTGGTCTTGTATGTGGATGACATGTTGCTGATAGGAAACAAAAAGGAGATTATCTAAGATGTGAAAACTTAGTTGTCGTCTAAATTTGACATGAAGGATCTTTGTGCTTCAAATTTCATTTTGGGCATGGAAATTAAAAGAGATCAGAAAAAGAGGAACTCTAGTTAAATTAGAGAAAATATGTCGAGACAATATTGCAGAGGTTTAATATGAAGGAATGTAAACTGGTCAAGGATCATATTCCTGTTGGTGTAAAGTTATCTGTAGATTAGTGTCCAAAGACACAAGAAGAGGAGAAGGACATGTCTCGTGTTCCATATGCGAGTGCAGTTGGAAGTTTTATGTATGGAATTTTTTGTACTAGACCAGACATTTCACATGCAGTGGGAGTTTTGAGTAGGTATATGTCAAAAATAGGGAAGGAGCATTGGACAACAGTAAAAAGGGTTTTCAGGTATTTGTGTGGCACTGCTAGCTATGGATTGTGCTACCAAGGAAGACCGAGATTGGAAAGAGTATTGGATATACATGGATTTGTCTATTCAAACTGGGTTGGAGATCTGGATCATAGGAGATCTACAAACGGGTATGTGTTTAACCTGTTTGGAGGAGAAATAAGTTGGATGAGAAAAATACAGGTTGTAGTGGCACTTTCAACTACAAAAGTTGAATACATGGTAGACACTCATGCAAGTAAGGAAGCAATATGGTTACAAAGATTGTGTTCAGGTATTGGGTTGATACAACAAGTTGTAAGGATACATTGTGATAGTTAGAGTGCAATTTTTCTGGCGAAGAACCCAGCTTATCATTCAAAGAAAAAGCATATTGATATTCAATATCACTTTGTGAGAGACATGGTTGAAGAAAAAAAAAATTGTTGATGAAGATGGACACTTTGAAGAATGTTTCATATGCATTAAAAAACATTGTGAGCACTGAGAATTTCTCTTGGTGTAGAGGATCGATGGGCATTGCTTCCCTAGATTGTTGACTATGTAACCATGTAACCCCATGTATGCAAAGAAAACAACAAGTGGGAGAATGTTGTGTATGTGTTATATTATTTGCAGAAGTAGTAGTCTATATGTTGCATCGGGCATGCAGGGGGTTTGAGGGAGGCCTACAGGGGAAACACCCCCGAGAAATATTTTTTCCTCGAGAAATGTGTTGCATTTTTGCCTCATTTTTTTGTTGCCTTGATTTTTCGTGTCCATTGTTGGAAGGTTTTTCGGCACATTTTTTTTTTGCTGATGGTTTTCTATTTATGGTTAAGGAATTAGGGTATTTGACTAATCCAGGTCATTGGGTTAGGGTTTGGATGTTGTTGGCTCCTATATGTATATTGTATTGTAAACAATGTATCAATATGAATGAATATAGAATATGTTGGTTTTCCCAGTTTGGGTTTCCAGGGGACAAATCTTTGTGTAATTTTTGTATTTTCCATTGTATCTTTTATGTTCTTTTACTGAAAATTTGTTTGCAGTAAATATTGTACAAGGTTAAAATCTACATGGAGATTGTATGTCTCTAGACAGTAGTTGTATACTACTGTGGTAGATTTGATCCACTGGTAGTGACTATGTGTCATTGGTTAGTAGCCATGTGCTACTAGCAATGGTTGTGTACCACTGGATAGTAGTTGTATAGTACTATGAATAGTCACAGTTGTGTTCTATTGGATGGCACTGTTCTGATTTCCATAGAAATTATCTATTTGGATAGTGATGTTGGTGCTTGTGATTTGATCATGAGATATCCTATGTGTTTATGTTGATGCTACCGGGTGAATGGTCTATTTGTGCTCAAGAACATTTCAATTAATACCTCCCTAGATAGGAGGGAGTGTTGATATTATGGTAGTTGTGGGAGGTATTAACCTCTACGTGTAACCTTTGACGAGTCTAGAATATTTCGAGAAGCAAGAGAAACCCTAGAATATTAGGAAACAATATTAGAAGACAAGTTGGCTCAAGATAATAATTTATATTAAATTATTATCCTCCAGAAGTAGAAGTCATCCCAGTTAGGTTATTGGAGGACTATAAATAAGAGGGAACTAGAGCTCATTTGATGCACTTACTCTCACAACTTCATAAGGACAGGTGGTGCACATGAATGGAGGATATTTTTAGTTGCTACAATGGTGACTTGGTCTTTGGTTATGGTTGGACTTTCTATCTAGTTATGGTTTGGAATTTCTACTTGGTATGCTCGCTTTGGAGAGAGGTACACTATCTTGGTTGGCTATTGTTTCTAGAATTTGCTAATTATTCTGACTATCAAGGTTAAGGTTATCGGGGGTGGCCTTTGTGCCAATGGTTGGGTGAAAATATTGCTATATTTTCTACGGTGAAACGAGAACACCTATTATTCTAACAGTTAGTTGCACCAAGATCCTTCATGTTGAACTTGGAGGATAGTTTATTCTTCACCTCCTTTATTGTGTCCATTTTGTTTCCAATCAACAACATGTCATCAACATACAAAGCTACATTTATGAAATTCCCACCTCCTTCCTTGGAATATATGCATTGATCATATTTGCTTCTCAAAAATCCCAAACCAAGGATGTATGTGTCAAACTTCCGATACCACATCCTTGGTGATTGTTTTAAACCATAAAGGGATATTTTTAGTTTGCACACCAACCCTTGCTTTCCCTTTACTACAAATCATTCATTTTGTTTCATGTATATTTCTTATTCTAGGTCCACATGTAGGAACATTGTCTTCACATCCATCTATTATATTTCCAGGTCAAATTTTACAACCAGAGACATCAGTACTCTAATGGAAGTTAATTTTGTAAAAGGGGAAAAAATCTCACTAAATTCAACTCCCTCAACTTTGGAATAACCTTTCGCTACCAGTCGAGCTTTGAAATTCTCGAATTGACCTGCAACATTCATCTTCTTCTTGAATACCCATTTTCTACCGATGGGATTTCTTCCACTAGGTAACTTGACTAAATCTCATGTCTCATTCTTGTTTAAGGACTCCATCTCTTCGAACATGGAATACTTCCATAGTTTACCCTCTTTCAACTAGACTACCTCATCGATCAACTTAAGCTCACCGTTAATGGAAGTTAACACAAATGTAGAATGGAAGTCGGGTGGACTATACCTTTCGACTGGTTTTCTTACTCTTTTTGACCTCCTTATCACCGGAGTCTGTTGTTCCACCTCTTCCTCAGATTCATTCAACTCATATAAATCATCTTCTTCCTTCCTTATTTCAAATTGCATCATCTCAGGATTATTCTTGATATGAACAATTTCTTTAGGCTCGGCCTTACCTCTGACTTCTCTGAAGACTACATCTTGACTATACATTTTTCTCCTTGATGTAGGATCCTAGAGATTATATCCTTTCATTCCTTCTTTATGTCCAATGAAAACGCATTTGACTACCTTCTTGTCCATCTTGCTCCTCTTTTCCTTGGGAACATGCATAAATGCACCACAACCAAATACTTTGATTTGTGAAACCGAAGGATTCTTACCCGACCATACCTCATGTGGAGTCCTGTCGACTATCATTGATGAAGGAGACATATTCACTAGATATATTGCATTTTTTACTACTTCCACCTATAATCCTTGTGCAATACCAACACCACTAAGCATGTTCCTTGCCTTATCCATCAATGTTTTGTTCATTCTCTCAGAAACTCCATTTTTTTGTGAGGTATATGATCTAGATTATTTTTGGCACAAAATGAGAGTGGATATATAATAAAGTAGTGTATAGAGATATCTCGGATATCCAATAATGTAATAGAAATGTATCATAGATGCAACCATAAAAATAGAGATACATTAATACACAATTTTCTATTAATCAATGAAAATGTACAAAGATTGTAAAAATACAGAGTGAAAAACTCGCTAGAATGGTGGCAGCTTATCTCTGAGAAGAGATGTGTCCGATAATCGCATTCACAAGAAGATGATTTTACAATGAGGCTCCAAAGGCATTTTTATCATAAAGAAAATTCAAAACTCTAACCCTGAAAGATGAAAAGCCAACAGTTTTGTGGACCCCATTTCGGGTAGTTTGGTGTATCAACTTCCCAGGGGAATAACTTTGGCATACGATCTATGTTTGGGGTGCACAATAGCTTGTTGGAAAGGTCTCGTCGAGGAGATTCATTTAGGGGGATCAATCAGAGCCTTTGGCTCTCATTGAGAAGCTATATCCCAAAAACCTTCATTTAGGCCCTCAAAATGGCCCTAGAAGTTAAAAATTGCTAAAAATAGTAAATTACCAAACTTGCCAGAAAATTGTTTTGAGCCTGTTGGAAAAGGTGGGTGGACATTGATATCCACCTAGATCAATCCTCCATCCTTATGAAGCAATGGTATCCATTGCGTTGAGTGCCTGGGGGAGAGGGAAAATCGTTTGTTGAATATGCATTTTGATGAGTTGCTTGCCTTGTTGGAGAAGTTGTGTTGCTTAGCTTGTTGAAGGTTGTCATGAACATGTGGCTGGAAGGGTTGAACCGTTTTAACCATTATGGCTACATGAGATTCCTGTGTGCAGAAGGAATCTTTACATTTTGTTGCAATCTTGTTGACCTTCTTTTGTTGGATAGAAGGTGCTTGGGCCGAGGCTGTAGTGGTTGCAATATCTCTCTGTTCACCTTTTGAATAGATTTTGAAGAAGTTGAATTTTGTAGTATGAGATACTACCTTGTGGCATTGTTTAGGTGGAACGGTAGTCGGAACTACCTATGGTATTTTGTAGAGATGACCCCCCAGAGAAACAATGACATTGCGGGGTCGATACTCAAAAATAGCATGGCACTTCCACATATATGGTTGGACCAAGAGAAAATCACAGACATCCAGTGGGGAAACATCACATAATACCTCATCCTTGAAGGGTTGGATGTCGTATGACAATCGACACTGTTGGATGACACAGATATATCATCCCTGGCGAAGCCACCCGATGTTGTATGGTTGTGGGTGTGGTGTTGTCAACAATCCCAACTATTTGACGACCTCTGCTGAGATGAGGTTCTTTTGGCTTCCACTATTAACAATAAAATGTAGCAAGGTCCCCTTCACCCACATCTGTGAATGAAAAAGGTGCTCCCCCTCTTCAGGATTTGTTGGTTCTTCTGGTTGAATTGTTGCAGTCGCGACAATAACAGTGGGGTCTGCGTTGATGATCTATCTTTTACCCGTATTTTCACAATCAAATTTTGAATCACGGTTTGGCTCCTTGTCTTTGATCTTGGCCACCAATGACTATTTTGAGCGACATTACTCAGTGTTTTGACAGGGGATTTTGTGGAAATAGCACCATTTTACGGTGTCCTTCTTTGTCTTTTCGTGACCCTTCTTTTCTTGTGGCTTGGACTGGTTTTGGGGAGACTATTTATTAGGGACGTCTTTATCATACTTTGGTTGTTGCAAATTTCCAGACCCAAAATCCCATTTGTTGTAGTTCTTAAATTTCTTCTCGATTTTAACAGCATATCGATAAGAAGCACCGAGTGATGAGATGTCTAGAAAATCCATTTCAGTTTGGATGTATCTGTGTAGAGCCCCACAGTATTTCAGAACCAAAATTCATTCGAAGTCTTTGATACCCATATTGGTGCACAAGGTATGGAAGGTATTGGTGAAATCTGGAACTTCTTGGCCCCTCTCTTGCTGCAGTGTGGTCCATCTCATGTATTGGTCCTCATAGTTTCCAACAGAGTAATACTGTTCCTTTACCACATCCACAAAAAAATCCAAAGTGGGCTCAGCTCCATATATTCCAGACTCCTCTGTGGAAATTTTCTCCCAGTAAGTTTCCCACCAATGTTTGACATGGGGGAGAGATTTAAGGAGTGCGAAGGTGATATTTTCCCTGTCAGAAAAATTATGAACAAAGAAATAACCTTGTAATATATTTAACCATTTGTATAGGGAATCCACATCTATCTGACCTTCAAATATAGGAATATAAAAATTAACCTATACCTTTAAAGGAGAGGTGATTCCAAAGTGTCTATTTGATGAATATGCGATTTTTGTTATCGACAAACATTGAAGGATGTGGGAAAAATTCTCCATCATTTCGTCCCTCTGTTGTGTGAGAGCTTGCTCAAGAAACATATTGATATAATCATCTGCTCCATTGTTTTTATTTTCTTCTTCCATGGAGGGTTTCTTGGGAGTGAAAGAGTGACTTTCTTCAACAGAGACAAGCTCAATACCCAACTTGGTATACTCGGACCTCGTCGGGGACATGCACTGAAAAACGATCAAGAGCAACCTGCTATGATACCACTGATCTAGATTATTTTCGGCATGAAATGAGAGCAGAGATATAATAAAGAAATGTATAGAGATATATTGGATATCCAATAATATAATAGAAATGTATCAGAGATGAAACCATAAACACAAAGATACAGTAATACACAATTTTCTATTAATGAACGAAAATTTACAAAGATTGTAAAAATACAAAGTGAAAGACTCGCTAGAATGGTGGCAGCTTATCTCTGAGAAGAGATGTGTCTGCTACTTAAATTCGCAAGAAGATGATTTCACAATGAGGCTCCAAAGGCCTTTTATCATAAATAAAATCCAAATTCCTAACCCCGGAAGATGAAAATCCAACAGTTTTGTGGACCTCGTTTTAGGTAGTTTGGTGTATCAACTTCCCGGGGGCATAACTTTGGCATACAATCTTTGTTTGAGGCGCAGGATAGCTCGTTGGAAAGGTATTATCAATTAGATTCATTTATGGGGATCAATCAGATCCTTTGGATATGATTGAGAATATCGATCCCAAAAACATTCATTTAGGCCCTCAAAATGGCCCTGGAAGTTAAAAATTGCTAAAAATAGTAAATTACCAAAATTGCCAGTAAATTGTTTTGAGCCAGTTGGAAAAGGTGGGTGGCCACCGATATCCACCTGGATCAATCCTCCCTCCTTATGAAGCAATGTTATCCATTTCATTGAGTGCCCAGGGGAGAGGGAAAAGTGTTTGTTGAATCTGCATCTTGATGAGTTGCTTGCCTTGTTGGAGAAGTTGTGTTGCGTAGCTTGTCGAAGGTTGTCACAAACATGTGGTTGGAAGGGTTGGACCTTTTTAACTAGTATGGATACATGATATTCCTGTGTACAGAAGGAATATTTACATTTTGTTGCAATCTTGTCGACCTACTTTTATTGGATGGAAGGTGATTGGGTCGAGGTTGTAGTGGTTGCAGTATCCTTTTGTTCACCTTTTGAATAGATTGTGAAGAAGTTGAATTTTGTAGTATGAGATACTACCTTGCGGCATTTTTTAGGTGGAAAAGTAGTTGGAACTACCTCTGGTATCATGTAGAGATGACCCCCCATAGAAACAATGACACTGTGGGGTCAAGATTCATAAACAACATGGCGCTTCCACATATATGGTTGTCCCAAGAGAACATCATAGACATCCAATGGGGAAACATCACATAATACCTCATCCTTGAAGGGTTGGATGTCGTATGACAATTGGAATTGTTGGCTGACACAGAGATATCGTCCATGGCGAAGCCACCCGATGTTGTATGGTTGTGGGTGTGGTGTTGCCGACAATCCCAACTGTTTGACGACCTCTACTGAGATGAGGTTCTTTTGGCTTCTGCTATCAAAAATAAAATGTATCGAGGTCTCCTTCACCCACATCTGTGAACGAAAAAGGCACTCCCCCTCTTCAGGATCTATTGGTTCTTCTTGTTGAATTGTTGCAGTCACGACAATAGCAGTGGGGTTTGCATCGATGATCTGTATTTTACCGGTATTTTCATAATCAGATTCTGAATCAAGGTTCGGCTCCTTGTATTTGATCTTGGCCACCAATGAATATTTTGAGAGACATTCCTCGATGTTGTGCCAGGGGATTTTGTGGAAATCACACCATTTTTCGGTGTCCTTATTTTTCTTTCCATGACCCGTCTTTTCTTGTGGCTTGGACTGGTTTTCGGGAGACTGTTTATTAGGGACATCTTTATCATACTTTAGTTGTTGTAGATTTGCGGACCCAAAATCCCATTTGTTTTGGTGCTTAAATTTGTGCTTGATTTTACCAGCATATCGATAAGCATCACTGAGTGATGAGATGTCCAGAAAATCCATTTCAGTTTGGATGTATCCGTGTAGAGCCCCACGGTATTTCAAAACCAAATTTCATTCGAAGTATTTAATACCCATATTATATGCACAAGGTATGGAAGGTATTGGTGAACTCCAGAACTACTTGGCCCCTCTCTTGTTGTGGTCCATCTCATATATTGGTCCTCATATTTTCCAACAGGGTAATATTGTTCCTTTACCGCATCCACAAAAAAGTCCCAAGTGGTCTCGGTTCCATATATTCTAGACTCCTATGTGGAAATTTTCTCCCAGTAAGTTTCCCACCAATGTTTGACATGGGGGAGATATTTAAGGAGTGCAAAGGTGATCTTTTCCCTGTCAAAAAATTTATGAACAGAGAAATAACCTTCTAACAGATTTAACCATTTGTCTAGGGCATCCACATTTATCTGGCCTTCAAATACAGGAATATCAAAATTAACCTGTACCTTTAAAGGATATGTGCTTCCAAAGTGGCTATTTGATGAATATGTGATTGTTTCTATCGGAAGGCGTTGAAGGATGTGGGAAAAATTCTCCATCATTTCGTCCCTCTCTCGCATGAGAGCTTGCTCAAGCAACAGATTGATAGAATCGTCTGCTCCACCATTTTTCTTTTCTTCCATCATGGAGGGTTTCTTGGGAGTGAGATTGAATGTCTTCAAGAGACACAAGCTCAAGACCCAACTTTCTATAATCGAGCTCATCGAGGACATGCACTAAAAAAAATGATCAAGAGCAACCTGCTCCAATACCACTGATCTGGATTATTTTTGACACGAAATGAGAGCGGAGATATAATAAATAATTGTACAGAGATATATCAGATATCCAATAATATAACAGAAATGTATCAAAGATGCAACCATAAACACAGAGATATAGTAATACACAATTTTCTATAATGAGCGAAAATGTAAAAAGACTGTAAAAATACAGAGTGAAAGACTCACTAGAATGGTGGCAGGTTACCTCTGAGAAGAGATGTGTCTGATACTCGCATTCACAAGAATATGATTTTAAAATGAGGCTACAAATTCATTTTTATCATAAATAAAATCCAAAACCCTAACCCCGGAAGATGAAAAGCCAACAGTTTTGTGGACCTTGTTTTGGGTAGTTTGGTGTATCAACTTCTCGGGGGCGTAACTTTGGCACATGATCTTTGTTTGGGGCGCACGATAGATTGTTGGAAAGGTATCATCAAGGATATTCATTTATGGGTTTCAATCAGAGCCTTTGGCGATTATTGAAAATCTCGATCCCAAAAAACCTTCATTTAGGCCCTCAAAATGGCCCCGGAAGTTAAAAACTACTAAAATAAATTACCAAAATTGCCAGAAATTTTTTTTAAGCGAGTTGGAAAAGGTGGTTGGCCACCGATATCCACCTGTATTAGTATATGGTTTGGTATTTTAGCATTCTATGACACACTCCTTACATAACTGATCAAATTCTCTTCCACAAAATTCATCATCGTTTTCAGTTATCAGCACCTTAATATTCTTATCTGTCTGGTTTTCTACAAGAGATTTAAACTCCTTAAATTTCTCGAAAATCTATGATTTCTTCCTCTGTAAATATATCCATGTCTTCCTAGAAAAATAATCTATGAAGGAGACATAATACAGGGATCCACCAAGTAAAGGCACTGTAATCGGGCCAAACACATCACTATGCACCAATTCTAGAATCCCATTTTCCCTTGTCACTTCAAATGGAAACCTCACTCGACTTTGTTTTACATATATGCAATGTTCACAAAAGTCAACTTATAAACCACATTCAGGAAAACCTTTGACCATACCCTTTTTGTGCATAGCTCAAAGTCTTTTTTCTCCAATGTGTCCCATCCTCTCATCCCATAGCATGATCAGGTAGATTTTATAATGTCTTGTCAAGTTGGTTTGTACCAACTAAACCCAAGTTGGTTCGAGTTGATTCGAAGTCAATTCGACTTCAGGAGAAATTATATTGTTGCATCCAATTGAGTCAACATTCCCTAACATCTTTTATAGGGTTCCAATCCAAAATCATTTCATTAAGAACATCGCACCTTTGACCATATTGCATGAATCCTTCTGAAACACAGTGTGCACTCTAGCATCACTCATTTAACTAACAAATATCAAGTTTCTTTCCAAACCTAGAATGTGTAGCACACCTAGAAGGGTTCTTTTCCTCCCATCTTGCAGTATCATTCAAACTCTTCTTTATCTGACAAATTTTTTTGTCAAGTCATCCCCCAAGAAAACATCATCTCCATCATATCATTCATACTCGTAGAACCATTCTCTATGTGGTGTCATATGATAGGATGCTCCTAAGTTGATCAACCAAACACCTTGATCCAATTATTCATTTGTTGACGCCAAGTACACATCACCTCCCTTATTCGGGGTCATCTTTCTCTTAGTCAATTGCTTGTCATCAGATCCTATACTGACTTCCATCACCCTTGACTTATATTCCTTTTTGTAATTCCCATCTTTGCTGCATTTCCAACATCTTCTTGTTGACTGAACCAGGGATTTAGATATACCCTTTGACTTAGACTTTCTACAGGAGAATTCCCCTTTATCTCTTTCAATCGATTGACCTCTCACCACTAAATCATATTTGGTCGATCCTTCCATGTTATTTCTTCTCATTTCTTCTGACAACAGAGAAGAAACCACGTCTTCTAGCACTAGTGTGGTTGTATTTTTTCCTATAGCCACGACTAAGCTATCCAAAGAGCCTAGCAAAGAACATAATAGGATAATACATGTCTCCTCCTTAGTGATTTTAATATCCACAGACGATAACTGGCTTAAAATGGTATTAAATGCATTTTAATGCTTAGTCACTGAACTATCATCACTCACTCTTAGAATATAAAATGTATTTCCGAGAAACAACTTATTTACCAAATATTTCGACTAGTATAAGTTTCCCAGCTTGTCCCACAGTTTCTTGGCCAAATCTTCACCTGAAACATTTAGTACTATCGAATCTACAAAGAAAATTTGAATCGTACTTCTTGTTCTTCTTTCTAGTTTCTCCCATTCTTCCATAGACATGCATGTTGTCTAGGTACCTAGACAAACCATTGTCCATTGTTCTCGATCTACAAGAATATATTCCATTTTAAGCTTCAAAAGCTCAAAATTATGGCTATTGAAAATTTCTATCTCTATTCTTGAATTTCTCGGCTTTCTTTACCATGATCTTTGACACAATTTATGACTTACAATTCTTACTGTACCTAGGGTTTAGCTCTCAGATTCAAGATTGATAAATCAATATCTAATACACGCGTCAAATCATAACCTCTCTCTGATTTCACTTGTCAGGAAATGAGATACACTTCCACACTAAGCCTACCATAAGAGAAGTAGAATTTAACCAAGAATGTAAATGAAAAAGCAATCACACAATACACAAATATTTTACCCTGGAAACCCAAACTGGGAAAACTAGCATGCCTTGAGAGTTATGCTCTCTTGTTCTCTTATTCAATCTGAATAAAAGGTTACATGTCTAACCTTGGTCCACACCTAAGACACAATCGACATCATGCCCTCTTGTATGCGCAAGAACAACCCTATATCCAATTCAGCTTACATCTGCATGACCAACAACCTACATCTAAAGATTTATCTAAAGACTTGATTATCATTACCCTTTTCGGCCTTACAACATGCCTCTTTATATGATTTACAACAAGAAAAACCCTAAATACTTAGCAACCAAAAATGACTATCGATCCATGCAGATCATTGGCTACAAATCCCATGAATCTTGGAATTCTATTATAGTCGACTCCAAGTTGAATTACTAGTCGGTTTTCATTTGGTCTTCAGTCGATCTCCACATGTTGCCTGTCGACCTCTTTCTGTTTTACCTCTTCAACTTACTATCGATGCCTTTACCATGTCGAACCATCTTGACCTTTGACATTGACTTTACTCGGTCTACTACCTCGACCTTCGTCTTGTTGTCGATATACCTCAACCCTCTATCTGTTGTTGATCCACCTTGACTTCAACCATCAGTCAATCCACCTCCACTAGACTTCCACTACAAATAATATAAAAACCCAAAAGTACAGTGTTGCAGAAAGGGAATTCTTCAAAGGTCCACATGGAAGGTTCATGAAATCATTGGGTGCATGGATAAATATGTTGTTGTGTGACAAGCGCATGATGACAATGGATTCTGACTTCTAAGGGGCTTCGCACACATAGGGAAACACAGGGATGACAAGAGGATAGTCTAAGGACATGAGAGAATGAAGGAAGTGATGAAGAAAGAAGGGATGGATTGAGGATGCAGATAACCAAAGAAGGTATACCATAGGAAGAAGACAATTTTAGAGAATTGCGCAGAGGAAGGAGGTACAAGAGGTGAAAGACTAGGGATGAGAAAGGATATCCACATAGTGATCCAAAGGGTAGAGGATTGTGCATAATATTCCAAATAGTGGAGGTACCACACATAAGAGGAGAGGAAGAGAAATCTCAGTTCATTCCTATAATAGAAGAGTCATTAATTCCTACTCAGACTAAATATTGTGTCAAATCCATAACCCCATGTGTGTCACCACAATTAGAAATAATAGTTGAAGACTTATCAAAATCACTTATAGTTATAAAGGGAGGAACGAGTAGTAGCAATCAGAGCAGTGGAAGCAGTGCAGAGAGTCAAAGTCAACCAGCATCACCAAGAAGAGGGACTACACAAAGCAGCATGGCAGGGGTAGACAATACCCTCATACTACTTGAGTTCCATGGAGTTGGGTCAGAGGACCCAGAACAACATTTGTTTGTCTGCGAGACAATCTAGGCCACAAATGATGTCTAGGATGAGGCCGTGAATATTGCACAATTACCAACAACATTTATAGGTTGTGCATTAGTTTGGTACATGAAGCTATAGAGTACCTACTGTATAGGCCTAGACTTTGGCCGAGATAAGACAAGCATTGTTAAAAGAGTTCAAGAAGCCAAATTCTGAGTCACAGTATATTATAGAGATGAAGGAAAATAAACAAGTACAAATAGAACCAATATGGGATTATGACCAATTTATTAAGGATATGATGGGTAGAGTGATGTTACATATCCCTGATCAATAGCTTCAAGAATAGTTTATTGCAGGACTTCTACCACACATTCGCAGGTCGTTGATTGAACGGAAGGTTTTGTCGCATCCCAAGGCTCTAGAAATTGCAATGAAATTGGAATCATCCCCTGTAGGAGACAATGGAAGGATGGTGAAAGTTCAGACATAGTTGGTTTATTCGATGATTCAAGTAGCATGACTTACAAAAGGGAAGGAGAAACATGAACAACTCTGGTGTACCAAGTGTAGGACTGAAGGTCATCACAAGGACGAATGCACAACATTTGCGTAGTATCTGGAAATTGGAGCATTGAATCCTTTACTAGGAGGGGGGTATTGCAAGATATGTAAGAAATGGGGACATCATCCAACTAAGTTCCCACTACTACAGAAGTATCAGAGTACACCAAGTAACTTATTTTTCAATTTATGCAAGTCAGTTGGACATAAAGAAAATGATTTTCATGCATTCAATTTGATGAGGGAGCACACTACAAATATGTACAAGATTCATAAGGAGAATGTTGCGATAGAAGGAGGTGTTCCATAGTATACTAACCAGAGGGGATTTAATCCAAGGAACAAAGGAAATTTTGGAAGAGGTAAAGGAAGAGGAAATTTTAGTAGAGGAGGAAGAGGACCGATAATATGTTACAATTATAACCAATCAGTACACTTAGCCCGCGACTGCATGAATCCATGTACAATGTGCACATATTGTCGAGCACTAGACCATGCAATAGAAGGCTATTCTCAACTAGTTGCGAAATAGAAGGCAAGAGGAAATCAGAACCAGAATCCAAATCAAAATGTATAGAAAATATCATTCAAAAAATGCAATGAAAGACCTAGAATAGCAATTGTTACATGTGGAGGAGATAGAACAGGGGTTGATGTGAAAAATGGAGGAAAGTAGGTTGAGCAATGGGTAAGGAATTCAGCAAGGCCTATGCCAACGTTCGATCCTAACAAGAAAAGGAAACATATTAGAGGGAAATAAAAGAGGTACTTGGACAATATTGGGTAGCATCAACATCATCTATGCCACAGGTCAATGGTTGCGTTGGGATAGAGAGGCCAATTGGGAAGGTAAGAACTCTAAGAGAATTTTTGAGAATTTTCATAACGATAAATTAATATGAAACTGCATTGAATGCACTATAGAAATTATTAATCATTTCACATAAGGAAGGGAAAATCTCATTGGAGGTTGGTGAATCAAGTACTACGCAGAAAGAGAACCAACAGAGAATTCAGATTTAGTGCACAAATTGGGGAATATGATGTGGATAATGTCATCTTGGACTTAGGGTTTGATGTGAATCTATTTCCAAAGCAGACTTGGGAGATTATGGGAAAACCCAAGTTGGTCTGGTCTATTGTTCAATTAAGTCTCTCAAATCAGCACAAGATAGTACCAATTGGTCGATTAACAAGAGTACCTATGAACATAGATGGGGTGTGTAGTGTAGCAGACTTTGAAGTTATTGATATTGTGGATGATAGTAAACTATATCCATCACTGATGGGACTTGAATGGGAATTTGATAATAAGCCTTTCATTAATTTAAAGTGGAGAGAAATGATATTTGAAGTCGTAGTTTTGAAAGTTACTGCACCATTAGACCCAACAGAAGGAAAGAGATACATAGAGCCAGCAAGAGGAAACAACATTGACAGTTTTTATAACATGATTGTGTGGATGGATGAATATGTAAACTCCACTGCATATGGTATGCTAAGTTGGAGAAGTATCATTTCTTGTGCATCAGATTCAGAATAAGGTATAGAGCATTGGCAGTAGAGGATGCATGAAGTTTCAACAAGATGATGTGCACGCATGACTTGATACTTATTCTGGATTGGAACAGAGTTATGTGTTCCATCTAGGTATGATGGATTGACTTATATAATATTTTTTATAAAGGAATTTAAGTTGCAAGTTCTCGAACAATAAAGGTTTTTGGCACTAGATGTTGTCCTAAAAGAAACTCCCACCAAATGTTGGGTTGCACACAAAGTGGGAATGAAAGACGAGTCACAGTGTAGAAGACTAATGCAATTTAGGTTTGGTGTTGAGGTTGAAAATATTGCACATAGGTATACAGGGGTATTGGAGAAAGGTAGGAGGGAAAGATACGTATTCTTTCACAAATGGATTCTCTGGGTACCATTAGATAAAAATTTCACAAGAGGATCAGTACAAGACTACTTTCACGACGGAGTGGGAAAGTTATTGGTATACAATAATTCCCTTTGGATTGAAGAATGCGCCTACAATTTTTTCAAAATTTGTGGTTGAAGTGTTCAAGGAAATTATCCATAAGTTCCATGAAGTGTACTTAGATGATTGGATTATGTTCAACCTACTAAAGGATCACATAGAAGTACTAGGGCTAATGTTCAATAGGTGTAGACAGTGTCATATTTCGTTGAATTTGAAGAAGTGTGTTTTTTGCTTATCGTTCAAAATTTTATTGGGCCATGTAGTCTGCAAACAGGGATTACTAGTGGATCTAGCCAAGATTGCATTGATTCTTGGTTTAGAACCACCTACATCAGTTAGACAATTGAGGGAAAATATGGGTCATACAGGATATTACAGGAAGTTTATTAAAGGATATGCACATATCACAGCACCGATGGAAAATTTGTTGAATAAGGAAGTGAAGTTCCAATGGAACAAGGATTGTCAGAAGGGTTTAGACACATTAAAGAAAAAACTAGTGACCACGCCAATTTTTATATTTCCATATTGGAACAAGGAGTCCCATGTTCATGTAGATGCATTGTCGATAGCATTGGGCATTGTACTATCTCAACCTAGGGAGGGAGACATAGATCATCCAATTTATTTTTCAAGTAAGAAGTTTCCCATAGCATAGAAGCATTACACTACCATAGAATGAGAAGGATTGGCAATGGCATATGCTCTGCAGAATTTCAGACATTATTTATTGGGGTCTCACTTTAAGATGTACATAGACCATTCTGCATTAAAATATTTAGTGAACAAGCCAGTGTTGGGGGGGAAGAATATGCATATGGCTATTATTATTCCAAAAATATGATTTTGAAGTTGTGGTGAAACCAGGGAAGTTGAATGCAGGACCAGATCATTTATCGCACATACTAGCAGTCGAAGATGCGGGTAATTTAGATGAAAACTTACCGGATGCTCAACTATTTGCAGTTAAAATGGTGGATGATTACTTCTCGGACATCGTGCAGTTTCTAATTATAGTAATGGCCCCATTAGACATGATAGTCACACAGAAGAAAAAATTAGTAGTTAAAAAAGAATATTATCGGTTGATTGTAGAAAATTTATACAAGTTGGGTGCAGATGGAATATTGAGACGACGTCTGTTGGAACATGAAAGGCCTATGATACTAATAGAAGCATGTGAAGGGATTGTAGGAGGACATTATGCAAGAAAAGAGACTGCGCAAAATATTATGTGCATAGGGATTTAGTGTCCCACACTGTATAAAGATGATAAAGAACATTGTCAATCATGCTATGTATGTCAAAGAGTGGAAAGTCATCGAGGGGGGATGAAATGCCTTTAAATCCATAAGTTACGTTGCAAGCATTTGATAAATGGGTCATACACTTTTTGGGGCCAATTAACATACAAGAAAGAAGATCAGGGGAAAGGCATATAATCACTTCGACAAAGTATTTGACACGATGGGCAGAAGCATCACCAATTATAGACTGTACTGTGGAGACTCCCGCATGATTTTTGTTTGAGAATCTAGTCACACGATTTGGATGTTCACGCATATTACTATGTGATCAAGGAAAACATTTCCTGAATAAGAAAATTGCAGCATTGACTGAGGAGTTTCAAATTCATCATTAGACGAATACCCCATATCATCCTTAAGCCAATAAGACAGTGGAAACTTTCAATAAAATTTTGGAGAATTCTTTGACAAAGATCTGCAACATAGGGAGAGATGATTGGGACTTAAGAGTTCCTATAGTTTTATGGGACTAAAGGACGACAAGCGAAACGTTGTCAAGGAAAACACCTTTTAGGTTTTTCTATGGGAAAGAAACAGTAATGCCAATGGATTTTATTCTACCTAGCCTTCGCATTGCAGCGATCACTGATCTTTCAAACTCTGGAGCAATAGAGGATATATTGTCACAGTTGGTACAACTTGAGGAAGATTGGTTTGTCCCAGGTTTCCCTCAGCAAGTTCAGGAAGCCAACAAGAAGGCATGGCATGATAGACACATTAAACATAAAAAATTTCAAGTGGGATACTTGGCATTACTCTATGACAACAAGTTCATGCATGTTATAGAAATATTTGCCTCACCCTATGTGATATTGTACAGAAGGCGTTTTTCCATTTCCCTATGCAGAATTGAAGTCCCTTTTGCAAATCCCAGAGCTAAAAACATGATTTTTCCACATATATGTGCCATGCCTATATTACAAGATGTGTATATGAAGTTTGCACCACTACAACCCACATACATCAGGATTTGTGCCCAAAATTAAAAAATAGTGTTGGTTTTCCATGTCACGTCACAAGATCAATTATCCTTGGCCTTCCATATAATGGAAACATACTAACTTGGCCCTTTAGTTCCACTTGAAGGCTATAAATGGGTCAAAACCGAGCTATGGAAAAGAAGAGAAGAATTCAACTTTGAGAGCAAAGTTACTCTGGAGAAATTATTCACTTCACATTGAGTCTGCATCCCTTTGTCCTTCAAGTCTGAACACATTTTCCAGCCCCCAAGCTCTTCCCTTATTGATTGAGAACCTCATTGTCTCTCTTATATGAGCTTTCCTTTGGTGGAGGATTGAAGTGGTGGAGGCCCAGCTAGAAGGAACTTAGTTTCTCAGTTTTGAACCATGCTGACATGAAAGTTTGTAATTCATTCACTTATGTTGGTTACATTCTAATAGAAATATAATTTTCTCATCCAATTAATATCTTACAAATATTTGAATTGTTATTACATGGGTGTATTTGTTATGAATGTTGATGGATTATGCTATTGAATGTGCTAACATTATATATTATCACCATATTCTTGCGTTTATTGGTTGTTGAGGACTAGTTGCAGGTGTATCGCTTTGGGTAGAGTGCTTAATGGTGGAATTCATCGAACGCTTGGACGAGGTAGGCCTTTTATCGTGTCTTGCTAGAATATTTGTTTATATAACATACTTGAGATTAGATTTGATTTCTGCAGTCATTTCCGTCTATTGTGCTATCCATAGAGAGATTTTGCTCGTAACAGAATTGGCGACCATACTGGAGATATAATCTTCATTTTCGGGGTTTGGAGTGTTTTTCTCCTTATATTTATCTCGTTTATATTGAGTTTCTTTTCATATGATTTATTGACAACCTCTGTTCACTCTGATTCTGATTTTCTTAGCCTTCTCCTTAGTTTGGATGTGTTTTGACACATGTACACAGGTTTTTGCTTGACAGCCGCATACATACATGTGTTGTCCTTCTGCAAGATGCGTACATACACGATTTTATCCTGAAAAGTTTAGAATGCATTGGTTGGGACCCTATGTGATTAAGAAGGTGACAGAGACTCATGTAGTTGGAAACCCTAAATGGAGAGTTTCTTGGAGGAATGTTGAATGGGAGTCGGTTGAAGCTCTATAAAGATGATCGACATTTTGCACAGTAAAATCAATTGTGCCAGACCACATGCATCATAGTAATTGTACAATAGTATGAAGGTAAAACACATAAAAGCATATAAAAAGTAGAAAAAGGACGGAAAATAAATAAAAAGTAGATATAGAAAAAGAAAAATATTATAGAGCACAAAGGAATAAGAAATAGCAAAGAAAGGATGATTGACGCACTATCGGGATGGAACTACACCAATTAAGAAAATAATAAATAGAAGAAAAAGATTTTGAAGAAAACATATTCAAAGGAAACAACAGTTGCGTAGTATGATATTGACAAGACCATAAAAAGGCATTAAATCATGGAAATGACGGTGACAAAGTGTAAATGACAGGTCATAAAGACGTCGTATAATATTAAATCGTAAGAGCCTCCGGAAATCACAACATAATGGAAGTACAAGGAAAAAATACAACGACATATTTGGTAACAAATTTTCATTTATGTAACCATTCATCAACCTCATTAGCGTATTGGACAATTTAGTTAAAGCATGAAGAGACATGAAAAGTTGGCAAGGAGGCACAAAATAAGTTGAAGGTTGCCAAGCATAAATTATTGTTACTAAGAGCTGCATGCAAGTGAGAGCGAACCAAATCTGACTCAAAGCCAAACTACATCCACACCAAAACAACCACAAAGAAAGTAAAGGAACATGTCACACAAAACAATGGCCCCGCCGAAAGTTGGGGCGCCATCAGCAGTGACACGAAAGAAATCAAAACGACCATCACTTGCACTAGAAGTTGAGGAAATACCTGGAGCTTCGCCTTTGGATTTTCCTTCACAATAAAATTTCCATAGGGACTATGTATCGTCATGAAATGAAAATGCACCTCACATTAAAGTACCAGCAGACAAAAAATACCCATTGGAAACATCACCAATCCCACTTGGTGTAAGTGTGGAAGGAGACATGTTAGGCAACGTTTTCCCCCTCAAATTTGTAGATCATGATATCATAGATGAGCATAAGTTTCCCAACCTGGCCAAGGAAAAGTACTTATGCCTTAAGAGCGTATTAGGCATAGGAGAGATATTGATGGAAACACAGATGTGAGAAATCAAAATTGAGAAGTTGAGGATATTGAACTTACTGGAGGTTCCACACTTTGGGTGTAGCCTGGAAATCAATGCTTGTCTTAAGTTATTACTCAACTGCATCCATGGGGAAACATTGTATCTTGACCCACCAGTGTCGATTGATACCGCATTGATTGCATGGATCACAGGGCTACCAAAATAAGGAGAGAATCCAACCACCTTGTTCAACAAATCAGGGGAGAAATCCCAATCAAAATCCATGAAAGAGAAGTTTCACACCTTTAAAGGAAAAAGGGGGTTGTATTTTGTGAACATCAATGAATATTGTGTCTAGTTTTCAACGCAAGGGTTGGCCTGCAAATTTTTTCACAAGTGCCATAAGGACGAAGTGCCTACTTCAGTAATCGCAACCATGGGAAAATGATCAGAAGGGGTCCGAATGAATTGGGCCATCTTCTTGGTGAATTATTTTTTGACAGATTGTATAGAGGCCCAGGAGAAGGGTATAGAGTTTCATTATGCTTGGATTTTTATTTCGATTGCATTGCTAGGATGGCAGGAATCGGGTTATTACCAGTGCATGAGAACAACCGGTAGAGGTAATATGGTTGCATGATATGCCAACTTATGGAATATGCCAAACAAAAGGAGGAAACAAGACAATAATGTTACATTTTTCATATAATTTCACTCAATTAGGTATATAATAGAACATACATCGGGCATATCAACTGAGATAGTAGAAACCTACAAGGATATTGCATGATTCAAAGTAGGGATGCACCATATGTATGTGCAAGCGAAAAAGGACCATGTGCACCAATGGTTTCCACCCAACTATAGGTTGACAATAGAGGATATCTCCCTAATCTCTAATGATTGGGAATATGGGTGGAAAACTCCAACAAAACAAACATGCCACCCAGAAGAGGAATAAGAATAGGACAAAGGTGAGGATGATTGGATGAGGGGCAAGGGAATGACCAAAAAAATGGCACAGGAAACATGCATGGACCATCAACAGAAGAAACACAGTCCCCACAATAGGAGTAAAACAAAAATATAAGGGGAAGGATCCAGCAGGAGGTGTGCACAAGAAGACCAAAGTGCACAAGGTACCTCCAGTCTATACACTGACCAATGACGACATGGACCGAATCGGATAGCAAGTACGGGACGCTGCAGAGGAATTAATTGAGGAAGATACGAGGAAGCAATAATAACAACATTGGAAGGTGCAGGATTAGTTGGCAATGTTACAGTAGCTCTTGGAAGTAGACCAAGTAACACCAAAGTGCAGGTGAGGAGTAGGACCATCCACAATTTTCATGGAGGAAGCAGAGGTTGCTAATCCAATCTTGATCGCGCTAGTTTTTGGGTGTAGAACATTACAAATCGAGATGGATGAAATTGAGTTCCCAATGGTAGAACTACAAGAATATATGAATATAGTGAGACACTTGAACATATTGGTGTCAAGGATGCCCATACACATATTACAAATCTTTCAAATAGGTATTTTTCATTAGACTAGGATCTGTTCATATGAAGCAAATCGGGAAATGATCAAAGTCATGGATGAACAAACTTATTTGTAGCAACAATATGACAATGTGATCCAGTAAAAGAAATAATTTGAAGATAGACTGGAAGAAACAATGAAAGACAAGAATGCGGCCGAGAAAAAGGCTAGGCAAGATCTAAAAGAAAAGGATGAAGTCGAGATAATGGCGTAGAAGACACAAGCGACCATCTAGAAGTTGTATAAGGAAATTCAGAAAGTATCAATAGTAGTAGAAGATACTCTGGAGGAGGAGGTCTTGAAAATTGGTGAAGCCATCAAATGATTCCACACCAAAGTAGAGGACCTACACATGCACAATACTTTGGGAATGCCACCAGAGGAACGAGCAGGAAGAGAGAGAACGACGATGACAGCCATAGCCAGCATCAAGAAAGTGGAGTAAGAATGTGCCAAACTATGCGAGGAAAGCATGCAAATATGAGCAGATCTGGTAGAATATACAGAGATGAAGGTTGTGGAAGAAAAATTAAGGGAAGTGCAGGAAAAGGCCCAGAAATATTCAAAGTTCGTACACTCCCTTCCACCGACTAAATGTATGATGACAATTTTGGCACAACGGAAATCATATGTAGAAGTTGAAAGGATGCAAGACCAACAAAATATCCTCCAGCGACGCTTGGTACCACTACAAGAAGAATCATTGAGGGTGATAGGAGAACTAAACACTGCATAGGGAAAGGTCAAAACATCATCACATGAATCCGAAGAAAATATTACAACACTGACCGCACAGAGGCTCAAAGAGATTGTGGAAACAGAGGAATTTATAGTAAAGGAAGTTGCAGCAACCAAGGAAGCCTCCAAAATATTCATCAAAGGATGAAGGAGTGCACAATAGGCCTAAGTGGCTTGGGACGAGCCACAAGTGAGTGTTGGGGGACTATTGGATAAGAATTATGAAAATAAGATTCATGAAAAATCCTAAGTATAGAATATGTGCACAAAAGAAGAAGGAAAACTCATGAGTGTGCAATTGAGGTGCATTCAGGAGTATAGTGTGCAGTGAGAAGAATAAAGCAGAGGAATAAAGCAAGAGAAGGAAGTGTTAGAAAAGGAAGGATGATAGCTCGATGTGCTAAAGATAGAAGGATGCACAAAAGTAGGAATAATAATAGTCAAAGTGAAAAAGAAACATGCAGAAAAGTAGGAAAAGCATCTCGAACAACAAGTGAACTTGAGTTACCCTGAATTGTAATAGGGTTTTGGGATGAACAAAGTAGGGTTTTAATCCCTAGAATTTATGTGTAAATATGTAATGGGTTGGGATAATATGGTTTCTTCTTAGAGATAGTTCCTCACTATTACTTTTAGTTATTTTGTTATGGTCGAGAAAGGGAGTGATAGAATGAGTTCCAAAGTTCACTATTGAGTCTATGTCTGAGGGTTGAGGAGATGTTGCAGAGAGAGAGATCAGAGAGGTTTGCACTACATAATGGCTAGGCTAGGAGAAGGAAAAGATAACATTATGTATCTTTGTAAGCACAGTGCGCAAGCCTGAGAAAATTACATAAATAATAACAAATAAGCCATTTGTTGTGGACGTAGCCCAAAGTTGGGTGAACCACACTTACTCGTGTGTGTATTTTTATTTTATGTGATTGAACATGGATGCTTTATTGATGCATGTTAGATTCGAATTATTCTTTGTATGATCATTACAAAATGGTTATGAATTCTATCACATGTGGTTTCTGTGGTAATTTGAAGTATCATGATAATGCATAACTGAATTCACTAAGTAATCTAAGAAGAGAAAATACAGAATAACAAGCACATAGATAATAAGTAAGAATGAAAAAGATGGTCACCTCCCATTCCCTCACTACTACAGAAACTCAATTCCTACAGCCCCAATAGATACCTTGGGTGAGAATTTACTTGCATGCAGGTGATGTCGAAAGGGTCAGTGTCTTAAGGGTTTTTTTGGTCAAGATTATTTGAACCTAGGGTCTTACAACTGCACATAGCACCAATACCGATGTTTAAGCTATAGTAGCAATATCTCATTTAATGTTGAAAACATCTCTTAAGAGACATAATTTTTATATAAAAAAAACAAAAATAGCGTGGCGTGACAACCTTAGAGAATGTTATGTGGAGACATGGTGAATCTTATAAAGTAATCCAAAGAGACATTTTATGATTTGGGATCCCATCAATTAGGTTGTCACTTCTCTTTTGAATGTGGCATGGAGGAAAAGGTCGTGTTCCACCTTAAAATCACATGAGGGTGAATACTTACAGATATCAAATATCACCCAAAATGTATGAAATGATCAACCAAATATATTGATGTTTTCCAAAGTGTGACAATTTTAATGTATCTTCATATCAGCAACAAAAGTAGGGATTTTTATTCTAAAATTTTCATTAATGGCAGTAGTATGTTAATCAAATTCCCATACTATATATGATTTTCAAAACCCTTCCTCTTAAATGTAATAACAGAGTTTGGCATTAGAGCTCACTAATGCACACTAGTCAACTTTCAAGATTTCAAATCAATGATAAACTACCATTCAAAAATGTTCCACATGCACTATTTCTAGGATGATAACACCTATGAACTAATGGCATTCCAAATCACTTTAAGTATATTCACTTATTTCACATATCAAAACCCATATTTTAAATTCATAAAATAGACTCATCCCAATAATAGCATGGAATCTCTTGATTAGAGGGAATATTCACCTTCAAGGATGATCTATAGCCACTATAAAATTTTAAAAAACATCTACAGTAAAACTATAGCAATTTTTATATTTTTAGCAACTACTAAAGGGGATCCATAGAAACCACCATAGGCAATCTATACAAATTGTTATATCTCTAATAAACAACCTATATCTATTGAAGTACAATCTAGGTGTTTAATATTTTTAGTGGATGTTTCCATCGCAATGCAAATTCCCCTCTACCAAAAATCACTATGACCCATATCACTTATGTTGATTTATATCCAAATAATTGTATACAATAACAATAGGAATTTTGTATCAAATTCTACGGGTCTGATAAACAACTTGTATCTCTTAAAGTACAATCTATAATAACAAAATGGACATAAATCCCTCTCCTACCATGAACTATAATCTGTTATAATATTTTAAAGTAGTGACCAGTCAAATAAGTTTAAGTTCAAAAGGAAGTGACTATAAAGGATTGCATTGCAAACTATGGCTTATGAATAAATCAAAGAGTTTAAAATTTAAATAAATCAATTCAACATCTCAAAGGATTCACCATTACACAAAAGTGCATGCCAAATAATTCAATCCAAACAAAGCCAAGAAGTTTAAGAACTACACACAACCTTCATTTGTCTACAAAATAAAGAACCCCATGCATGTATTCTTCTAGTAACTAAAACTATCAAGGAGACTAAGAAATTTAAATGACTCACAATTATATTTTGAGTCATGCCTGATGACAAGATCATGATCTTCATCCACCAAAATGCACCTACATAGAGTTATGGTGTCATCATTCAAGAAGCCTGGTCACTTATGTTTATTCCCAAAAATATAAAGGATAAAACTTCAAAGAATTTTCAAGAACTATGTTTTGCTTGAGACATCAAGACATTCAAAAGTAGGGAAGTTATCCTATTTGTTAATGTTAGCAGGAGTTAAAAAAACAAAATAAAAAATGTTACAAGGTTAAGTCCTCAGGTTAAGTCTTCCATAGATGGTACATAGGAACTAATCAAGCATGTTACTTACAAAAACATTCAAAGTTTTGGAATAAAATAACATATTCAAGAAACAGGTAACCAAATCTATATCAAGCCAATTAAATCTCATGGAAAACAAAAAATAATGAATTTTATAAGAGTCCCCTGAGAAGGGTTCGGTAGATACAAACGATAAATTATAGCTAATGCACCTAAATTTTTTATAATTCCTACTTGATGAACAATGTTTTCAATGAGAATGTGAACACGATTATACTTGGGTTTTTGTATGATATCCTTATATACTCTAAATCAAAATAATATGAGCATTATTATCTAGGCATTGAAGTTGAAGACTAATTAAAATCCCAATTAGGAAAAGAGTCAAAAAAACATTTGTATTATTGTCATCATGGAGAAGAACACCACATTATTGGTCATGATAAGGCACTACTTGAGCTAGACCTACAAAATCCAAGGAAAATAAGATGAATAAACAAATAGAAACACAATAAAATCGTTTATATTCCCTTTAACCTTGCACTAAAATCTATATTGATATCTATTTTTACTTTCGTGTGGACTAAATGTGGCATATTCTATAAGGCTGCAATATTCATTTATAATCAATTACAGAGATGAGCCATGAATGGACACCACTACTTATACCTAAAATGGAAGCCAAAAAGATTGATTACCTTTTGATTTTATATGAATATGACAAAAAATAATAAAATATAAGAACTCAATGAAAACCTAATTATAAATTGTTTAAGGTTTGAGATCATTAATTGGTTGATGATGTAGTAGAGTGGTTACTATTGGATTACTGAGAGGGGGGTGAATCAGTAATAGAGCAATAATCATTTTTAACCACAAAATGCAAGTGTTATATCAATGCAACATTATCATCCAATAGTTGCAGAGTAAATAAACAATGAACAAATGAGCAATCATACACATACATAATACACCAGTGTTTTTACGTGGAAACCCAAAGCAGGAGAAAACCACGAAATGATTTTTCTTATATGTATTTAAGAATTACATTCATTGGAAGCACCAACTTCCTTTGTTTTCCAACTGCAATTGGAAGGAGGCTCAAACCCCCTAGTTTCTCAGGCTACAACCTGAAGGAAGCTCCAACTCCCCCAATTCTATGGCTACAACTAGAAAGAGGATACAACCTCCTAGTTACTCAGGCTACAACCTGAAGGAAGCTCCAACTCCCCAATTCTCTGGCTACAACCAGAAGGAGGCTACAACTCCCTAGTTTCTCAAGCTACAACCTAAGGGAAGCTCCAACTCCCCAATTCTCTAGGTATAACTAGAAGGAGGATACAACCCCACATGTTCTCTAGCTACAATTGGAAGGTGTCTATAACCACCTTCCCTTTCCCCATCCAACCTCCCTAACGTAGAAGTAGAATGATGGAACCACTGTCACACTATCACTGTGAGATATATTGTTGTACACATGTACTAATCAACATGTTATCAACCTGTAACAACATGTACCAATAAAATGTGCCAAAATGTACCATACATCAACCTGTACCTCAACCTATACCATAAACAAATGCAACAACCATGCACTACACCTGTACAAATAACATGTCACAATAACCTGTCCAAACAACCTGTAATCAACATGTACTATAAATAAGTGCATCAACCATGCACCAACTTGTACCTCAACCTATACCATTAATGAGTGCATCAACCATGCACCAAATATGCACCAATCATGCATCAAATACACATAAGATATGACACATCGATATGTACCAACATCATCAACTATACACCTCATGTATGTGTCAACTCATCAACTACTTGTCTCAACCATGTACCCAACATGTACCTCAACCAAAATCCCTCATCATTTTCATCATCCAAATCTGATTTGTAACTTTGTAATCAACAACAACAAGTTCTCCAAATCTTAAAGGACAACCTAACCATGGCACAAAATCGCATGAAACAACAAGCAGATCAACATCGTAGTGAAAGAAGTTTTGAAGTAGGGGATTGGGTGTTTTTAAGACTACAACCATACAAACAGAT
>ML814030.1:122926-137241 GCA_009831015.1 Picea engelmannii | reverse complement strand
TCATCATACTCAACCTGTATATCCAAATAGAATGTTGCTCCACTCGTGCTTCATCGGGCATCAATGAAAATTTCTAAATATGCATCTGTGTAGGCAATAAGTGATAGATCCTTTCCTTTTGGATACCATAATCCAAACTCTTATGTTCCTTTGAGATATCTGAAAATCCTCTTCACTGCTAATACATATGATTCCTTTGGTGCTGCGTGAAATCGTGCCACATGTCCAACTGTCTGTATTACATCTGGTCTAGATGTTGTCACATATAGTAAGATACCAATCATTGACATGTATTTCCTCTGGTTTGTAGACTTTGAATCATCATCTTTTCTCAACTTGCAGCTGGTTTGCATAGGAGTGGTAACTAGTTTGCAATATTCCATTCTGAAACTCTTTATCATTTCTCTAATATACTTAGTTTGAGAAATAAAATTCCTTGGTTGCTTTGACGTATCTGAAGACCCAAAAAGAAGGATAGTTCTCCAAGTAATGACATTTCAAATTCATTATGCATATCCTTTCCAAATTTCTGACTTAACCTGTCATCAGTACTTCCAAAAATAATATCATCAATATAAACTTCAATTAATAAAATACCATCTTGAATTACCTTGATGTAGAGGTTGTTGTCTTCACTTCCTTTTATGAACCCTGCCTGTTGTAGATATTCATCCAGCCTAGAGTACCATGCTCTAAGAACTATTTGTTCAATGTAGACTTCTTCTTCAAGTTCCTCGTTCAGAAAATCTGATTTCACGTCCATATTTGTCCATACTGTTCAAGACTCTACTACACAACTATCCATAATTTTGACTCATATGTCACTGTACTATCATGAAGTACTACTACAAATGATTAGTCTATCATATTTTACTTCTGCTAATTGAATGCTTTGAATCTGTCTACTCAAATTTTGCAAGTTGCTCAAAGGATGGTTCTTTGGTCTGTCTCAGCTACCGCATAGACTCCCCTTATCTATTATTCATATTATCTGGGAGTCTCTAAGACAGATGGATCAAAAAAATTTATGCTCTGAAGTGTATTCATCATCATCTTCATTATTAGATTCACCATCTCTCTGATCTATGACTTAATTCTTTCTGTCTGTGGATTTATATTTCACTACAGTGCCTAAAAGTACAATCTCTTGAACATGTTCCTTATTTACCTGTCCTTCTTTTCTTTCAGTTATTTTCCAAATCTTTATGTATCTGACATCTTTCCTTTTCTCTGTAGAATTTTATTCATCTCATTTTATTTCCAATCTTGAGATCTCTGGGACCTGTTCTTTGTGTTTTGAACAACCACTATCAACATACCAACCACACTTATTCTTCTTAGCTTGTAGAGAGAGTGTGCAGTCTTCATTGCTATATTGATTATCCTTTATTATCCATGTTCTTTTATGAGGCTCATGTCTGTGACTTTTGTTGTTTTTTTGTGGTCCTCTAGGAGGGACTGCCATTATACAATTTTTGGCCATGTGTCCAAATTTATTCCACTTGTAGCATTCCACTTTAGTGCTCAATGATTCAAATATGTTGTAGCTTCTTCTTTGTGTTTCCCTAGGCCTTCCTGGATAACCATTTTGTGTATGAATTTCAAAGTTGTTTATGTTCCTGCTATTAGCACTGCAATTTACAGCGTTATGTCCAAAATTATTGCATGCATAACATAAACCCAAAAAGATAGATTGATACCTGGGAGTTGACGATCTTCTAAAAGGATTTACTCTTATGAATCGTTCTTCTTTTCGAGGTCTATTTGTTTCTATCGATGGAGGAGTGTCCATGTAATCTTCCTTGTAGTTCTTCCTATCCCCTTTGATTTTTTTTGCATAACTTTTTCGATATGTTTCTTGTTTTTTTGATTTGGAGCTTGATCGCTTTTCTGTCTGATTGTATCCAAGTCCAGAATTGTCATGATTAGGTATTTGACTGTTGATAATGTCATCCAAAAATTTTTAGTTGTTCTGCATATTTTTCTTTTGAAGATCCTTTCTCAATGTGACAATATCTGCTTCCAAATTTCCAATGATCCTGTCTATTTCTTCCAATTTTTCTTTGAGTGCTTCTTCAATTCTTTTATATTATTATATTTGAACCTTCAATGATGTGATGATCTTCTCTAGTTCTTGAGTGTCTTCCTTCTTGTCTAGTTCTTCTTGTAGCTTTTTGTTTTTCCTCGTTTCTCTTCTTATAACTTCTATGGCAGTCAACAATTCTTCTCGGTAGTCAAATTTTTCCTCTTCATATTCTTCTTTGGTGTCTTCTTTATTAGAGTCTTTTACTGCCATGAATAGAAATCTTTATGTCTCACTACCACTGACTTCATCTTCATCTGATGAGGAGATGTATTCTTTGGTGCATAAGCTTTTCTTGAAAACTTTCTTTGTAGTTCCTTTTCCTTTATATTTTTGTTTTCTATTTGAGTAATCTTCATCATTCCCCTTATTTTTCTTATGAGGACATTTGTTAGCAAAATTACCAATACCATCACAATTAAAAAAAATCAATGTGAGCTTACTTTTATATTTGACGTTGGTTCCCTTGTTCAATCTCTTGACAAAATTGGTCATTTCTTCATCATCGTCTGAGATGTCACTATTTTTGCTATGTTCTTTTTATTTTTTCTTTCCCTTTTGCTTTGACCTTTTGGATGCTTTGAAAGTTTCTTCTTTCATATCTGGATTTTCCTGTTTAGTTCTCATTTCATATGTTGTGAAGATTCCATGTAGTTCATCCATGCTTATTGAGTCTAGATCTGGTCTTTCTTCTAGTGTTGATATCTTAGGATCAAATCTCATATGAAGAGATCTTAGTAACTTTTAAACAATTACAAATTCTATAATTTCTTCTCCCAATCCTATGATTGCATTTACTGTTTCATCGACTTGTAAGAAGTAAGCTGCAGTATTCTCATCTTCCTTCATCTTTAGTTGTTTGAACTAACCTATGTAAGTTTGAAGCTTTATTGCTTTGACTTTTGAATATCCTTCATAAATATTTTGAAGTTTGTCCAAAATCTCTTTAGCATATTTACAATGCATAAATTTGGTGTATATCGATTCACCAAGACCATTCAGAAGTGCATTTGTGGCTTTGGAATTATTTTAACCGAGTTGTATTGATCTTTCACTTGCTAGCGGAACTATTAGTTCTTTGTATCCATCTACTATAGAATGCCAAATTTCAAATCCGTGTGTCTATATATATGTTTTCATCCTTCTGCTCCAAAATGCATACTTTGTCCATCAAACTATGGTATTCCATGTTTATACATGTTGTTTCTCTCCATGATATACCTTTCAGTGGCTAAATTGATTCTTGAAGGAACCAACTCTGATACCAATTGTTTGATTACTGAGAGGGGGGGTGAATCAATAATAGAGAAATAATCATTTTTAACCACAAAATGCAAGTGTTATAACAATGTAGTATTATCATCCAATAGTTGCAGAGTAAATAAAAAATGAAAAAATGAGCAATCATACACATACACAGTACACCAGTGTTTTTATGTGGAAACCCAAAGCGGGAGAAAACTTGTAACAAACCTCCTCGTTACGACGACAAACCTCTTATAGCAAGTGCCAAATTTTTTTTTGTTTTTAAAAGTGTGTGCACACGTGTACAAGGGAAACAAACACATTCGACTCTACGTCTCCACCCGACGACTAAAAAGATGCAACAACGACGAACACAACAAGATGACGTAAGACGCGCATCAAGTAAATGCATGCATTTAACGGCGATCAATCGACAATAAGTAAGACTGACTACCCGCCCATCCTAACCTGCAATGGTTAGGACCTCCAAGACACATAAGCAACTCTCAAGCCCAGGTTCCCATCGATTTTAACCATTTAAGGTCTCAGGGTTGGCGACTGTTCTGAGGAGCATGGAGGTGTCTACATCCCGCCCGACACAAGCAGACCAAGCAATGCAAGACAACAAAGTACAACAAAATCAATAGACATCCACGACCTCTATGGAAGATGCAAGTCAGAAGGACTCCGACATCGACCAACCACTATTGAGACTCAATGACATTAATTACAGACCAATTACTCCATTTGATTTCCATTAAACGACGAGTTACCAACCCAGTCTTAAATAATGTACATTAATTAATTGCAAATCATCGTTTACTGAATCATAATAATTGATTGCCCTTAGATTTAAGGACCCTAAATTTACATGTTATCAATCATAATGAAATTACCATAACATCACCATAACCTAACCACATCATCGCCTTCTATATCACAATATCATTGCAATTAAAATAATGATGACTTTACCTTTTGTTTGTTATCAATAACAACGGAACTACCAAGAACCTGACCATAAATAACCATGTATTTACTTTTATAATAGAATAGCATTGTAATTTAAACTAATAATGGATTTTCATTACAAAAACATTGTAAAGAAAATAATCGATGATTAACATAATAAATTAAAATCAAATGGGAAACATATTGTAAATTGGATTGTAGAAGAATTTCATAGCATTGTAATTTAAACTAATAATGGCTTTTCATTACAAAAACATTGTAAATAAAATAATCGATGATTATCATAATAAATTAAAATCAAATGGGAAACATATTGTAAATTGGATTGTGGAAGAATTTCTTTTTATTGCAAATCATATCCTTTATTTCAACTGGAATCATATTCTTTTAATTACACCTAATGATCATGTTTTGCTCACCATATGATAAATTAGCATTGTAATTTAACTACTAATGACTTTTCATTACAAAAACATTGTAAATAAAATAATCGATGATGACCATAATAAATTAAAATCAAATGGGAAACATATTGTAAATTAGATTATTTCAATCATATCCTTTATTTCCACTGGAAATCACATTCTTTTAATTACGCCTGATGATCATATTCTGTTCACCATATAATAAATTAGTATTGTACTTTAAACTAATAATTACTTTTCATTACAAAAACATTGCAAATAAAATAATCGATGAAGAATCATAATAAATTTAAATCAAAATGGGAATCATGGGGAAGGAGAGCCCATGAGATAATCCAAGTGATCTGTGCACAACAGGGCAGTCAACTAACGGTAGCACTCCCAAGAAAACTGATAATTAAAAAAAAAAAAAAAACAATCTTCCTTATTTCGATCACCAACAGGCAGGATAAGACATCACGCCTTAATTACTCAACCCGGCCAGACAACATATCTCGGCAGTAATTAAATTTCACTGCCATGCATCCGGTAGCAGCACTGTCAAACCCAAGGAGCACGCTGCCCAGGAGCAGGTGAATCCAATGGTACTGCCATCACTGATGACCTCCAGCAGCTGGAATGGCTGGGCCAAATTAAGGAAGACACTTTGCAATAACCACCACGGATGGAAGGGTGAGTCGATGTCCTTGACAGCCGAGGTCACGGGGAAATTATACTGCCAGGGGCAATTTTGTGAGCAAGGGATGCAGGGTTCATCGCAATCAAGGTTACCAATGCTAGGGTCTAGCACCTCCGCAAAAGCAGAGTCCACAATCGCAGAGGTGAGGGAATTTATACAGCAAACTCAAGGCTCAACAGAAAATACTATTAATTTACCAACCGTTTTTTTTTGGGGGGCTCCCTTAGGACCACTGACTAAAATTTTCATTCTGCCAACTCAAAAATGACCTTGTCAAGTTAAGGAACATTCAATAAGGGAAAAATCAGTGATCAGCGAGTCTGGAGAATGATAAAAAAAAATTGTTCTTAAAAATTCCCATCAGCTTAAAGTTGTTCTTAAATTTTGTCATCCAATTGTTCAAAAAAAACATGCTATCAGGCATGAAGCAACACGAGCTATCTTTTCCCCCCTCACCAGTAAATAAAATGCGAATGGAAATGGATGGGTTAAACATACACCAGCACGCATCGATACAAATATACATTTTTTGTCGCTCCAATTGTTACCACTGAATGGCGATAAGCGTAAGTCTAGTAAAAATAATTACTACTAAATTATTTGAGGTTGTCGGGGCCAAGAAACTTCGAGAAAACAACTCATTGATATCCCAAGCAGAGAATGCAATTTGTTGTCGTAAGTTAAATGCAGGTTCGAAGTCAATCGTGGACAAGGTAGGGAGGAACAATCCAATGCCTACTAAATCATCAAGGATGTAAGGAAAACTGCACACAAGGGTGCTTCGTTGGAAAAACATGGGTATCACAAGGAAATTCGCAGTCATTAAATATTGATTTGGGCATCCCACATTAAGTGTTATATCACTGTAAAAGAGACGAGATTCTTCATATCTCTACTGGAACTATCAAAATGTAGGGGAATTATTCAAAACACGAGGAAGTAAGTAACGATACAATAATCATTAAAACACAGACCTTTTGGAGTTTAACCCAAATAAATTACAAAGGGGATCATCACGTATGACGAGGTGAACATTCAAGAATGTAAAGTTAAATTTCAAGGAATGCATAGGTATTTAATTTGCGAGAAGGCATGAGGTAATCATTCAGCCGAGGACAACAACATAGACGTTTAACTATATAGATATAATAGATGAAGTAGAGATTATTTTTCCACCAATTACCGAATTACACCAGCTGAGTAATCATTTTTTTACAACAATACAATTATAACTGCCAAAGTAACTAAATATGAATTCTACTCTACCAAATAAACGAGCATACCTTTGCCTCTTCGATTGCCTTGAATGACGTCCACGCGCTCCATACCGCTCCCACTCGCTGACCGTCGAGACCTCACCGGTACCTCCCAGCCAACGCTAGGGGTACTCTACTTCCCCCTTAGCCCCCCGAGCCACAAATGGGCCACACACTATCCCGATGGTATGTCTAGCTCCCATCTCGCCTCGCAAGGCTGAGCTACCACTCCTATCCGAGCTGGGAAAACCCAACTCCCCACAAGTAATCAGTCAAGTCAATAATCCGACAATGTAACGTTAAGCTAACAGTCCATCCCCTTCTTCCTCATCTTCCCTTTCTTTTATAGAGTTTTTAGAACCTCCAACTTTCCCTAAATCACATTTAAATTAAGTTTTAATAAAAATCTTCTAAACATTCTCCTTCGCACAAGTGTCATCCATCCCCCTCTTTTCTCCAATAATTATTTTCTTTAAATTTATTAATTGTCTCATTTCCCTCACCCACCTAGAGTTGCTCCTAAATTTACTCCTAGGTGTTCCTAGATTCCCTTTCAGGATTAAATACTTTCCCTAAAATGAAGTTGTTAATTTAGTTCGTTTTAGAAGGTTCCTAATTGCAGATTCCTTACTACTTTGACCTCGCTTTTTACCATAAGTTCCCCTCTTTCCCTTATTATGTTTCCCCCCATTCCTTAGTTTCCTAATTTTTATTATTCCCTTCATTCCCCTTTTATTAGGGCCAAAATGAAAGTTGCGCTATTTACTCTTTTCCCTTTTATTATTAATTTGAAATCTTTTTACACTTTCACAAGTTAAATAATTTAATTCTTCTTTACAATTTAAAACCACGGATTTTAATTAAATTATTACTCTCTTCATTTTACCCCAAAAATCATGAAGACTAAAACTATTACTTAAGTGGTTTTTAGTTTAAATTTTGTATTTTTATTTTTTATAGGGTCTTTTTCTTAAGGTTAAACAAAATTTTACCCTGGAGAAGTTTTAGACTTAGGACTTAGATTCTGAACTGGGTGAAAATTATTTAGGGAAGTTGTTTTAAGAATTTCTTAATGTGCTAAAAGTCTTAGGGCCATCTAGGTTTGTTCCTTCGTCAATATCAATGCGGCGTGCCCTTCAGGATGCACCACGTGCTCCAAGGGTGCCACTCGCCTCTATTTTTTCCTTTGCGCGACGTGCCCTTCAGGATGCACCACGTGCTCCAAGGGTGCCACTCGCCTCTAGTGTTTCCTTTGCGTGACATGCCCTTCAAGATGCACCACGTGCTCCAAGGGTGCCACTTGCTTCTTGACTGATTGGTAGACATCAATAACCCCTGGAGTCAACACTCTGCCAGGTTAACTTGTGGGAGACTAAGGGCTCTAAGGAATAAGGCTCTCGCCTTATTGCACGCCCCTTAGAATCATCGTGAGTGACTGTCGCAGTCTGCCCTCATGGCATCGTGGATCCTCTCGAACTAGGTAATCGTTAACCTATAGTTTGAGCCACGGCGGGAGTGCTAGTAGGCTGTGGCAGGGCTGTTGTCCACACCTCTCCCTCAACCTCTCTGGAAATCATGTGTGGCCCCTTTACTCCATATGTGAGTCTGGTCGGCAAGCTATCGTCAGCCTGCATCATCAATAATTGTATCATAACATGTCCACATCATATCATCAAATCAAATATACTAAAATCATAGTAAACAATCAACCCCAAAGCACACTCCCTGACTTGATCCGGAGTCCAAGGGGTCCTGTCAATGCCTCTGCATCCTCAAGGTCAAAAACCCTGCACACTCAGTAAAACCGAGTCAATAGCACCTGTCCATGTCAAAGCAGTAAAACATCATGGCATCTATCATATTGCATCATAATCAAGGATAAATGTTTTCTTATCATAAAAGTCCAGATCACTTGCGAGCAAGTGTCCTTAAAGAATAAGTTTTCGCAGTGCTCTAGAGCGGGATGTTACATACACCCCCTCTTGGTCTAAACTTCGTCTTGAAGTTTCATAGTATAAATGCTGAAATAAGTGTATCACAGTATCATAATTCTATCTATCAAACAAAAATGGAAACTGCTGGCGCATATCATATGCGTCCTCCTAGATCGTCGAGTGCAGACTATAACTGTCCCACTGGACCTTGACCTGATCCACCGTTCAACGTCGTAATTGTCGAACGTGATGATCTAAGATGTGGACCGGCTCAGCCATGAGCGCTCCCTCATTCGATACCTGCAAGGAACTCATGTCAATCACATGTGTAGGATCACTAATATAATGTCTCAAAATAGATACATGAAAAACATCGTGCATACGCCTCAAAGAATCAGGCAAGGCTAGTCGATAGGCCATGGGCCCCTTTCTCTCCACAATCTTGAAAGGTCCCACGAACCTAGGAGAGAGTTTAGTTCCCTTTCCAAAATTGATTGAACTCTTGTGCGGTTTAACCTACAAGAAGACTCGATCGCCGACCTCATAACTACGGTTGACTCGGTGCGCATCGGCATAACTCTTTTGTCGATCCTGGGCTTCTTTAATCCTTTGTCTTATTGTTTGCATTTGTTCTTCCATTTCTTGGATCGCTTCTGGTCCCACCAAGACCCTATCCTCAAGTCTATCCCAACTCAAAGGTGTCAGACACGGTCACCCATATAGAAACTCGAAAGGCGCCATCTTAATGGTGCTCTGGTAACTGTTGTTGTAAGCGAACTCTACTAGTGGCGGGAATTCTTCCCAACACTTTTGTGGTCCATCACGTACATGCGCAACATGTCCTCCAAGGTTTGGTTCATTCGTTCAGTCTATCCATCAGTCTCTGGGTGATATGCAGTACTAGAGTTAAGTTGGGTTCCCAAGGCCTCTTGGAAACTCGTCCAAAATCGTTCAGTAAACACCGATCCTCGATTGGATATAATCCTCTTAGGCATGCCATGCAGCCTCACAATCTCACTGATGAAAACTCTAGCTATGTCAGGTGCCCGATACATCGTATGCACAGGAATAAAGTGAGCACTCTTCGTTAGAGTGTCTACTACTACAAAAATTGAGTCGTGTCTCCTTGTCGTCAGTGGCAATCCAACAATAAAATCCATCAAAATAACTTCCCATTTTGATTCTGGAATTGCATCTGGTTGTAGTAATCCTATTGGGTGTCTATGTTCAGCCTTTACTTGCTGACACTCCAGACACCTGGCCACATAGTTAACTATGTCGACCTTCATTCCCCTCCAGAAAAATAAGGGTTTAAGATCTTCCCTCATCTTCGTGACTCCCGGGTGAGCCATGTAAACTGCTCTATGAGCCTCGCTCAGGATCAACATCCTCAACTCGTCGTTTGGCGGTACCTAAATCTGACCTTTAAACCTTAATAACCCATCGCTATCAAATGAAAATCCCTCATATCGTGGTACCATCATTGTGTTTTGTCCGACAAAACCCTCAACCTCCTTGTACCAATCATCGTCACGTTGTAAAGTGAGAATCTTCTCACATAGATTCGTTTGTAGAGGCAACACTGAAAATATGCATGGTCTCTGACTCAAATCATCTGCCACTTGGTTCACCATTCCCTTTATGTAAGTAATATCAAAGTTCTACTCGCTAAGCAATTTCAACCAACGTCATTGTTGCGCATTCAGGTCGCTTTGCGTAAAAATGTGTTGTAGTCCACAATGATCAGTATTTAGTTCAAATTTTCGTCCAACAAGGTAGTGTCTCCAAACCTTCAAGGCATATATGATGGCTAATAACTCCAAATTGTGCGTCGTGTAGTTCTCCTCATGCCTTCTCAGCTTCCTCGAAATGTAAGCGATTACTCATCCGTCTTGCATCAAGACTCCACCTAAGCCTTCCTTGGATGCGTCTGTGCATACCAAGAAGTCTACATCCATGTCAGCGACCTTTAGTATCGGCGTTGTTGTCAACAACTCTTTAAGCCTCTGAAATGCTTCCGCGCATTTCTCGGTCCAAACAAACTTCTTGTTATTCTTCTACAATTCCGTGATCAGATTTGCTATCTTCAAAAATCCCTCGACAAACCGTTGGTAGTATCCTACTAAACCCATAAAGCTACGCACTTTTGTGACATTCATCGGCGCTGGCCATTCCATAATAGCCTCGACCTTGGCTGGATCCATGGTGATACCTTCGCCAGAGATGACATTCCCTAAGTATTGAATCCTCGATTGATAAAAAGAGCATTTGGACAACTTCCCATACAATTTGTGCTCTCGCAGGCACTGTAGTACCAAGCGCAAGTGCTCGTCATGCTCCTCCATCGTCCGAGAGTAGATCAAAATATCACCAATGAATACTTGGATGAACTTGTCCAAGTACTTGCAGAACACCCCATTCATCAAACTCATAAATACCCCTAGGGTGTTTTTCAGTCCAATCGGTAAAACAGTAAACTCATAGTGTCCAAACCTCGTCTTAAAGGTGGTCTTAGGGATGTCATCCTCCTTTATCCATAATTGGTGATACCCTGATCACAAATCGATCTTGGAGACCACCATCGCACCCTTCATTTGATCGAACAAATCATCAATTCTTGGCAAGGGATATTGATTCTTGATCGTAGCCTTGTTTAGTTGATGATAGTCAATGCAAAGCCTCCACGATCCATCCTTCTTCCGAATGAAAATAACAGGTGCACCCCACAATGACACACTAGGACGTATTATTCCCAGGTCCAACAACTCCTTCAGTTGCATTTTCAACTCTTGCAACTCCGGGGTCGACATCCTATAAGGCGTTCTTGCTATCAGTTCAGTCCCCAGTTTCAGGTCTACAGTAAACTCCAATTCCCTTTCCGACGACATTCCAGGTAACTCCTCTGGAAATACGTCCGCAAACTCTCTCACCACCGAAAGGTGTTCTAGACCTTCCGCTACTCCCTTCTCGTTTAGCACAAGGATCGCATAAAGCTTGCACCCCTTGCACATACTCTTCTGTAACTGTAAGGAAGAGACAAACCTCAGGGAAACTCCCTGGTTCCGTCCTACAATCACACGTCTTTGTCCCTCATCATCGATCAAGCTCAACCATTTCGTCTTACAGTTGAGTATTGCCTCATGCAATTCCAACCAATCCATACCAATCACGATGTCATAAGATCCTAAGATCGTGACGTACAAGTTGGCCCTCGTGACAAACTCTCCCAGGTTAAGGGCACAACCCATAACCTTTCCTCCAACCTTATGTTTGGCTCCTGAATCCATCTCCACGAAGCTAAACTCATCCTATTTGACTGCCTTTACCTTAATCCTTTTTAGCACTGCACCAGAAATGAAACTCTCAGTAGCACCGAGATCTATGAGAACACTAAGGGTCTAGTCAGCGATGGTACCTATCATCTCGAGCACAGTCGATTGGTGCTCTGCCTGGCGGTTATTCACCGCTGCATGAATCTAATAGGCCTTGCCCATATCTCCCACTGTAGTGGGTCTAGATGATCCGGACACTCTAGTCCTCTCCACAGGACAGTCGCGCTGGCAGTGTGGCTCCCCACACGTCCAACACCCCTTCTTCGGCCCAGTAGTCCTGGTACTTGAAGTAGAAGATGACGGCCCACTAGACTGGAACCATGGTCTGTTATGTTGAACATGCCTACACTTTTGCTGCTGCGGGCGACGCTGCGGCTAATGCTGTGGTCCCCGATAAGGTGTTCGCTACTGAGGCGGCGGTCATTGGGGTGTAATGAAAGTGGATCCCCTCTAGAAGCCACGATATCCCGGCGTATGTCTCGCTGGTGTCTGATGTTGCGGTGTTCCAGATGAACCCTGCCCTTCTAGTCTCGCTGGAGTCCTAGTCTGACCCCCACTAATAACCTCCTCCTCTGCTATGAGGGCCTTCTAGACAGCATCGTGTCAGGTTTGAGGCATCAAAATCCTAACCTTTGCACGCAATCTTTCGTTAAGGCCGAAAACGAAATGGTTGACCTTAAGTTTCTCTGTGTTAAGGTGTGGAGCATACCGGAGTAGCTCCATAAAACATGCCTCGTACTCGGGCATCGTACAACCTCCCTGTCGTAATGCGTTGAACTCATTGAGTTGACGCTCATTGAATTCCTCTGAAAGGTACCTCTCTCGGAACCGTGCCTCAAACAGTTACCATGACACGTCTTCGACAGCCATGTTCAGCTGCGGTAGGAGCGTCTTCCACCATAGAAGGGCGCTCCCCTTCAGTTGAAAGACCGTCATGTGGACCTTCATGTTGGAGGTATAATCGTGAAGTGTGAAGCACATCGCCATGTTCTCCAACCATGCCTCGGTGGCTGCGTCATCCGGGGCACCAAAGAACTTGGGAAATTTGACCTTCTCGAGTTCACAATGAATGCTACCAGTAACGGTCGGTGCGCGCGGTAGAACCTCAACGGGTGTCGCCTCCCTGGCCTCATCTATGTCCAAGCGGTTGATCAGTGCCTCGGACATGTGCTGAAAAGATCTCATCATCTTGACAATGTCGCCAACTGCTATCTGCTCCTGTCCGAGAACCTGCTCACCTCCCTGGGGGTTAGACCCCTCAGCCATGGATGCTACTTGAGGCATCATGCCTCCTCCTCTAGCACCCCGTCGTCTGCCTCCGCAGTGTCCTCTAACCATGATTACCTGCACGCACACAATCAACTCGATCAGCAACAGTATAATCAAATAAAATCATGTCAATGAAAGCCGTAGCGAATCCCAAGTCATGGGTTGAACCTGGCTCTGATACCATATGTAACAAATCTCCTAATTACGACAACAAACCTCTTATAGAAAGTGCCAATTTTTTTTTTGTTTTTAAAAATGTGTGCACGCATGTACAAGGGAAACAAACACATTTGACTCTATGTCACCACCCGACGAATAACAAGATGCAACAACGACAAACACAACAAGACGATGTAAAACACACATCAAGTAACTGCATGCATTTAACAACGATCAATCGACAATAAGTAAGACTGACTACCCGCCCGTCCTACCCTGCAATGGTTAGGACCTCCAAGACACATAAGCAATGCTCAAGCCTAGGTTCCCATAGATTTTAACCATTTAAGGTCTTAGGGTTGGAGACTGTTCTGAGGAGCATGGAGGTGTCTACATCCCACCCGACACAAGCAGACCAAGCAATGAAATACAACCAAGTACAACAAAATCAACGAACAACCACGACCTCTATAGAAGACGCAAGTCAGAAGGACTCTGACATCGACCAACCACTATTGAGACTCAATGACATTAATTACAGACCAATTACTCCATTTGATTTCCATTAAACGACGAGTTACCAACCCAGTCTTAAATAATGTACATTAATTAATTGCAAATCCCCGTTTACTGAATCATAATAATTGATTGCCCTTATATTTAAGGACCCTACATTTACATGTTATCAATCATAATGAAATTACCATAAAATCACCATAACCTAACCACATCATCGCCTTCTATATCACAATATCATTGCAATTAAAATAATGATGACTTTACCTTTTGTTTTTTATTAATAACAACGGAACTACCAAGAACCTGACCATAAATAACCATGTATTTACTTTTATAATAGAATAGCATTGTAATTTAAACTAATAATGGCTTTTCATTACAAAAACATTGTAAAGAAAATAATCGATGATTAACATAATAAATTAAAATCAAATGGGAAACA